>BSBM01000074.1:17072500-17135000 GCA_027924585.1 Larix kaempferi | reverse complement strand
ACAGATTCAAACCAAAGACATGATCTCCTCCTCCTCCATAACAGACCTCTCTCTGACAAGTGCGCTACATTTCAAGTGAGGGAAGTGTGTGTATAATGAGGAACACACCTCCTCTATTTATACACATCTCCGACTTGTACTTTATATTAACTAGGTCAGCTCCAACATTACCACTGGGTTAAACACCCCACTACAACTGACTGGACCGACCCCACTAGGGTGGTCTAATAACCCTTTGACCCACATAACACATACAGGGCCGACCCCCACTAGGGAAGTCTAATAACCCAAGTTACCACATTCTGACGGAGGAATAAACATCTTCGGATATACAATAAGATCTTCATGGAGGAATGAAACATCTCCAGAATAATAAAGTACAAATATAATATTCTTTGAAGTTACAATATTTCAACACTCCCCCTTAACGAGAAGGATATTATAACAACATTTGCAGGAGAAAGGAATCATCGACTACATACATGATACATCTATAAATCATTGGAAGCTTTCTCAACATCATCAGTAACTCAACCAGTTACTGGAACATCTTCAATACTGGAACATTAACATCTTCAGTACTGAGTCTTTATCTTCTGTAGCATTCAAACAGCTACAACAACATCAACATTTGAATCCTCACGATCATCAGCATCATCATCACATGATCATCAGCATCGTCATCACATGATCATCAGCATCGTCATCACACGATCATCAGTATCGTCATCACACGATCATCAGCATTGTCATCACATGATCATCAGCATCGTCATCACATGATCATCAGCCTCATCATCATACGATCATCAGCGTCATCGTCATACGATCATCGGCATCGTCATCTAGATCAATATGATTAGTAGCATCGTCATCTAGATCAATACGATCAGTAGCATCGTCATCTAGATCATCAGTATTAGTATCCACACCAATACAAGTATACACATCATCAATACAAGTATCCTCATCAATACAAGTATCATCATCAATACAAGTATACATACAAGGATCCTCATCAATACAAGTATACATACAACTATCCTCATCAATACACATCATCAATACATAGCAGCGTACCCTGCAACACTCACGATCATATTACATGATGATCAATCCCACTCTCTTTACGACATAGGTCCATGGATGATACAATCCAAATCAAGTTCCAGGATGATCAATCCTTATCACTTTAAGACAAGTCTCATGTCTAGGGACGATGCAATCCCATCTCGTACATTTTGAACCAAGAGTCCAGGGACGATACATTCCTATCATCAATTCTCGGAGACAAATGTCTATGGATCAATTCTGGGACCAAAGTCCAGGGAAGATACAATCCCCTACCTATTCATTTAGGACTACATTCTCGGAGACCTAGTCTACGGCTCAATTCTAGGACCGAAGTCCGGGGACGATACAATCCCCCACTTGTTCATTCAGGACTTTATTCTCAAAGACCCAGTCTATGGCTCAGTTCTGGGATCGAAGTCTGGGGACAATACAATCCCCCACCTGTTCATTCAGGACTTTATTCTCGAAGACCTAGTCTACGGCTCAATTCTGGGACCAAAGTCTGGGGATGATACAATCCCCCACCTATTCATTCAGGACTTTATTCTCGAAGACCCAGTCTATGGCTCAATTCTGGGACTGAAGTCCGGGGATGATACAATCCCCCACCTGTTCATTCAGGACTTTATTCTCGAAGACCTAGTCTACGACTCAATTCTGGGACCGAAGTCCGGGGACAATACAATCCCCCACTTGTTCATTCAGGACTTTATTCTCGAAGGCATATGTCTACGGATCACTTATGAGATCGAATTCTGAGGATGATACAATCCCCCACATGTTCATTCAGGACTTTATTCTCGAAGACATATGTCTACGACTCACTTCTGGGACCGAAGTCCGGGGACGATACAATCCCCCACCTGTTTATTCAGGACTTTATTTTTGAAGACATCTGTCTACGGCTCACTTTAGGAATGAAGTTCAAGGATGATCCAATCCTCACATGTCCACGAAGTACTTCATTCTCGAAGACATCTGTCTATGGCTCCTTTTAGAACATCTGTTCAAGGATGATGCAATCCCTCTTCTTTCTCGGAGACACCTATCTACGGTTCCTTTTAGAACATGTGTTCAAGGATGATGCAATCCCTCTTCTTTCTCGGAGACATCTGTCTACAGATCCTTTTAGAACATATGTTCATGGATGATGCAATCCCCTTGTCACCTTAGACCCTGTCTAATTACCATCCACCAACCTCTCTGTCGGCATCACCAATATAGGTATCCACATCATCGACCTCACTATCTATGCAGGCAATCTCATCATAAGTGATCACATCACTCCCCCTTTCGAGGAGGGTCCTTCTGAACTATATTAAGTTTGTCTCGGAAAACTTTACTTGACGTAGAGGTTTTGTTAGTACATCAGATCGGTAGAGGTTTGGTTAGTACATTGGTAACTTGTTACAAATTCGAACTTTAATTCCTTTTTGCACCATATCTCGTATATAGAAATGTCAAATCTCTATGTGCTTTGACTTATCATGGAACACTAGATTCTCTGCCATTTTGGTACAACTCTATTTGTCACATAGGATAACAATTGGGTCCATCTCTAAGTCAAACAATTCTGAAGCCATATTGCTTCACAACTAGCAGAGCAAGCAGCCATATATTCTGCTTGTGCTGAGAGCCACACTAGATTGTTTCCTGCTAAACCACGAGATCATGGCTGATCCTAGATAATAACATCCTCTCGATGTTCTCTTCCTGTCTGATACACTTCCTACCCAATCAACATCTGTGTAGCCATCTGAAGTCATGATCTCTAAGATAACATAGATCAAAGTCTATCGTATCCTTTAGGTACCTCATCACATGCTTTGCAACTATCAGGTGAACACATCTAGTTTCCACTAGATACTGACTCAAGGTGTTCATAGCAAGGCATATATCTGGCCTGGTATTTGTTAGATACATCAACGACCCATTAATATGTCTGTACAGAGTCACATCAACTAACTCTGAGGAGTTATCAGCTAACAACTTCAAGTCGGAACCCATGAGAGTGGCCATGGCTTCACATTCTACTATATCAATTCTTCTCAAGATTTCCACAGCATACTTTCCCAGGATGAGAAAGATTCCTTCTGATCCTTGCCATACTTCCAGACTTAGGAAGTAAGAGGTCTTTCATTTTCATTTCTGTAGCCATCTCTCGTCAGATGGGTCTACTGATATGAGCCTCAATATCATTCGAACTCTGTGGTGAGTTCCTTCTTGTATCCATGTCATTTGTGTATAGAAACCATATTCAACCTTATAGCAAAGGTTGAGACCCTCATCACCCATGGTGATCATTAAGCCCATTAGTTGACTATCGATCCTGGGTACCTGAACAGATCTTTCTTCAATTGATTCGCACTTCTTCTTCAATTACATCATTAAGATAATGGTCTTATCTAGCCACTTGGAGCAAACATCTCGTCATGATTCTCTTCCTCTTTCTAAGAGAATATTCTAGCCATGAGCCTTCTATAGTGTGTTTGATTTGTAAATCTTTTTGTTGAACATCCATCACTTGTTCAGTGTTCATCATTTGTCATGATCTTTCCTACAAATCAAAACTAAGTACATGATTAGTAATACTTCATAATTATCAAATCATATTGACATGATAACCTATTATGCATACAGATATCATTTACATAGTTATGCAACTATCTTGACCAATACTTTGGCACAACACTTTTCCATATCCTATATGCATACAATGGCTATCTAGATGCCTTCCATCTTTACCAGAACACACTATCAAGAGTGTGCACACCTCTCAGCATGTCAGCAAAGAGGTTTCATTCTAGACAGGCAACAATGGAATGTTTGTCCAACTTACCAATCATATGCATATTAGTAGTATACTGTTCAATGGTATATGAATGTTTACACTCAGCATGATATATTCTAAATATGCATGCAATCTATTACAAGCAATATCATTTACTGTTTCAAATAACAACTCAAGTACTTATCTTTTATGTTTGTGTGGTTGCCTCCCGCTTGATCTTCTATATGTCTTTTGAACTTCTATTCAATCTATACCAGTGTGCATGCTCAAGTGTGCACTAGTGTCATCCTCATGATCTCATACACAAACATACAATCATTAGTATAATCTCAATATTATCAAAACATTATAATTCTAAATAATCTTGAATATGTATAGTCATGATCATAGATATTAAACATTAGTATTCAAGGTTTCAGAGAAGTCTTCTTTTACTCATGCATATTCTTGTTTGATCATAGGACTCTTTTGGTTAATCATAATATGCATAAACCCTTGATTACTAACTTTATGAATAAGCATATCTAATCATACCAAGTATACTTATATAAGGGATCCTAACACAAGGTAAGATTCTAACTTGACATAGGAAAACATACCTAGATTAGTATACCTGCTTAGTTATTTCTAACATACCTAATCAATATCGTCTTTGTTCTCTTTAATGATTTATAGATCCTGTGCTGGAACCTGCATATATAATAGAACAAAGTCATACATACCTCGTAAGTAGAACTTCTATGTGATCAAAGATTATGGAGGAGTCTTTGTCTTCATGTTGTCATGGTCATGGAACTTGATTTGTCTTTCGTGATGTACCTGTATCTTGTTAGCAGACAACATCAACCTCATACAACACCACAGTGCATTAGTACAATCATATAACCCTAATCAATGAATGTCTTCTATCATTCACATGTATTCATACTTTTATTAGGATGATAAGACAAATCTAACATTGATCAAGATTGTACTAATAAATAATATGAAGACAAACATATTATGAACTTAATCAAGAATCATACCTGTACCTCCCTAAGTCATACCTGTTGAGACTTCTTGTAGTCTTCTTATGTAAGGCCTTAGCCTCATCTCCCCCTGAAACTGGATCTAGAGCTTGATTAGGGTTTGTTTAGAGAAACCCTAAATATTCAATCTTTGACTTTCACACTTTTGAATGGATGGAAGGACGTGTCTTGCTGAGCTGATCAAACTTGCATACTTCAATTTTGAAATCTCTAAAATTTGACCCTTAAAAATTGCCTTCGAAACTTCTGGATCTTCTGGACAGGATCCTGAACTAGGGTTTGATAAATCCCACCCTTCTCCCTAATCAGAAGGTTCCATCCAAGGCTCTAAACTCTTACTTTTATGAGGAGCTTCCAGCCGTGGTCACAGACTTCAAAAATTCCAACTTTTGTTGAGGCCTAATTTTCCACCTTTTTGATCAAAATCCCGAACTGGGGTTTGATCAAGCCCGGTTTTCTACCCAACCAAAAAATTCGATCTTGGTCCCTAAATTTCGATTTTCCTGAGTAGCATTCAGCCGTGGACTCCGATTCCAAAAATTCCAACTTTCTCCGAAACCCTAAATTATGGAAGCCATGAATGAAGGTGCTCCAAAAATAATTCTGTTTTGACAGAAATATGTACCTGATTGTTTCTGCTGTAACTCCAAACGTTTTGCCACAGGGTATGAATTTTTTTTCTATGGTATCTTGACCTATCATCTTTCCATCCCGATAGGTCTAACCTCAATTGGATTTTCTGAGAGAGAGTTATGCCAAGTTTCGCAACATGACCTGTTTATGGGATAAAATAGGAGAGTGGACTTGTACGGTGTGCCACGTGTCACTAGTTCAGCTTCGGCCTCTGAAAACATTTCTTGAGATAGTACAGTCTGTTTAATACCTGTCATGTTTTACGAAATTTCATTTGGATCTTCCTAGCCCAAGTTATGACCTTTTTTCCTAGGTCACCTGATTTTGACTGAGATCTGGAAGAGGCAGAAACCCTAACTTGTACTGATCATAACTCACATTGTTCAACGAATATGAGGGTGTCCTTTGGACACAAGGTACCCGGGGATGTTATCTATGACCTGTAAAATTTTTAGATATCGATCCTTTACATAAATGTATTTATAGTGAAAGTTCCAGGATGACTTGTTTTTGCTATGTAAAACCCAAACCTTCAAATTGTCGCAAGTGAAGCAAGTGTCATAAGTGTGATACATTTCCTTCCTTCAGGTTAGCTCTGATACCATGTTAAGATTAAATATGCTAAGACAGAAAATATCAGTATTTCATTTCATTTCACATCAATAGCATATACAGGATCACTGAAGAAACAACAAGCACAACATAAATACAAGATACATAGATTTATCCTGGGAAACCCTCATGGGGTAGAAAACCCAGCAAATCTTCCTCAATATAGATGATGAGCAATATACAAATATGCAAACCAAAGACATGATCTCCTCCTCCTCCATAGCATATCTCTCTCTCACAAGTGCGCTACATTTCAAGTGAGGGAAGTGTGTGTAATGAGGAACACACCTCCTCTATTTATACACATCTCCGACTTGTACTTTATATTAACTAGGTCGGATCCAACTTTACCACTGGGTTAAACACCCCACTACAACTGACTGGGCCAACCCCACTAGGGTGGTCTAACAACCCTTTGACCCACATAACACATATAGGGCCGACCCCCACTAGGGAAGTCTAATAACCCAAGTTACCACATTCCGACGGAGGAATAAACATCTTCAGATATACAATAAGATCTTCACGGAGGAATGAAACATCTCTAGAATAATAAAGTACAAATATAATATTCTTTGAAGTTACAATATTTCAACACACAAAAAGTAGGTTATTTCTTTCGTCTATAGCTTTTGATTGGCTCACCTATTTTGAAAATGGAAAAGAATCCACAAGTACACACAAAGACCTACATCCTAAAAATAAAAACAAAGTTCATTGATTATTAAGACCATGATGTCGGGGACCAATGCTCGACCTAGTCATTTTAGGGCTTGGCTGACTTCCTTAATTAAAAAAAAAAATAACATAAATAAATATGGAAAAATAGCGCTACACTAGAACGACCTGTTATCTACGACTGTATATACTTTTTTTCACAAAATTCCACCATTTGCATACCAAACCCGGGGACCAACGCAAACATATTCATTATGTTTTCTTAAAAAAATAACATACCAACCTTAGGAGAAACCTATTTTTTGGAAGTTATAGTTAATTTCCATAAATAATATTTATATATTCCATAAGGTAATCCGATTGTCTACGTTTCATCTTCTTACGCCATATTCCAAAACGTTGTGTAGGTAGCTCTAATATTGCTTTTTGACGTTCAGATCTCTGTTTTTCCAGAAGTCCATTGCGACTTACACATCATGAGTGGGCAACATTAGCTTGCACCAGCCCACTGTTGGAGTTTTTTTTTTTGAAAGATGTGGTTGAAACTTTTTATTGGTCATGTTTATCATGCTTCTTGGAGAGCTTTGGACACTTCTAGTGGAATCTTTGTTAGTGATAGTCTTCTGGTAGTGAAGACAAGGTTTATTATGGAGGCATGATGTAGATCTATTGGTCAGAGACAAACAATCTTCCATTTTTCTTTGAGAGATGCAAGTCATGGAGGAGCCTGCAATTGGAGCAATGGCTATGATTTGGTGGTAGTCTGTCGGTGGGGAGTACAATCATCAGTTTGCTTGGAGCTTTTGGAGGACTATGCTGTTGTTCGGGAATTCTACCCTATAGCGAGGAGAGGGACACTACCAACTTCTGGGGTGACAGGTAAATACATTGATAATATCACATAGGCTTCTACAAAAGGAAAGAGATCAAGGTTCTTGAAGGCATACCTTATTAACAAAGTTCAATCCTAGCTTTCGCTTGCTCCTTCGATCAATCCTCCACTTGATCTTTTGTTTGATGAATCTGCAATACAATAGATACCTTCCTTAGCGTATCATAACTGATATAACAATAATGAAATTGAAATACAATTTAGACATCAAATAAAATCAAGCATTAAACCAAACAAATATGCAATCCATTAGACATTTGATTGGGACGGGAAGGGCATTTCAACCTTTATTGTCAAAAGCAAATAATCAATACAAGTATACCTGATCATTTAGAGTGCTTGTGCAACCGGATCCTGGGATCCTTCTCTTCACACTAACTTTGGAATTCCTCCAGTGTAACAACCCTTAATGCATAGTTTCTCCTCCTCTCTCTCATCTATCCCCCTTGTATTTGTGGGACAAGGTAGGCAGTTTGGATTGAGAGGTAGTTTGATTGGGAAGTTGGGGAAGTTGCAAAACCAACTTCAACTAATCCCAATTCGTCAAATTAATATATTTTTTATTACTTTTTAAGATGTGCGCGAGTATTTCACAGTAGAGTAGCACACCATATGCAACTTCATTGCTTTACAACCAGCGTTTGCATGATTTTTTAAGGTGTGCACTAGTTTGCTTAAGCAAAGTTGGGCATACTAGCATGTGTGCGCTACTGTTATGCTTGTAGAGTAGGGCACACTCCAAGAAATGGGCTACTATCATGCCTATAGGGTAGTGCACATGTCAAAAGGTAGGGTAAAATAGGGTTTTGTCAATTGCTGAGGGGTAAACCAAGTCGATGCAATCATCTAAGGCAATCTTGCTCTTCAATACATGTTTTCCTTTTGTGTGATCGACAGCTTAATGTGATCATGGATGCAGAAGTGCAGATTTGACCTATAACAAATGCCCCCTAATGTATGAGGTTAGAGGGAAACGATGGCCGAAATACATTATAATTCCAAGTCAGCGGAGGAGCAAGAAACCACAGAACCGAGTCACAAAAGTACCTGTAATAACGATCAAGGTGAGCGGGCAATTACAATCTTGACATCATTTATATGTGTAGCATGATACAACATGATCTTCGATACATAACTAAGAGATGTATATATAGCATGGCCACTGAAATACAAGCATGGATGCATGTCAGAATGAGAGATCATATCCATAACAACAAACTGGATCTATGTCTCATGGAGAGCCAAAATGAGTGAGGCTCAATCTTGCGCATCTTGGGTGATATTATAATGAGGTAATGCTATCAAAATCCCAAGGTCTTCATCCAAAACAACCCAAGGTACAAACCCTAACCATGTGAATAAATGAGCTAAAGTCAAATATGGGGGGAATCGTTTGATTATCGGTCATTGATGTTTACTGTTAACAAATGCGAGGGCTTCCACCGATAATGATAATGGGGCCCAAGGTACCTAGTATGATCCAACAAGTGTGAATAAGAGGACTTGAAGTCGAACACCTGAGGAACTTGTCAAATAAGAGACATTGATGTATTTTCATAATTCGACAGCGAGGGAAATTGCCACTGGTGACCGCAATCCCCAAGGTACTAACCGAAAATCTAAACTTCATTCCCAGAGCAAAATGAGTTGATGTCGATGGGAATAAGTCCATTGGAAGGGAGGCCTTAAGGCATCCTCCATCATCCAACACGAGGAACACTCAAATGGTATGTGCTGATGTGGAGTAGGACATGTAACAAGACTGACACTAGGATGGCTGACACATGAGGGTCAAGGTAAACTGTAGAATGGCTGACACAGGCTATATCCTTGAATAGTGAGCATGACACCAAGTGAATTAGGCAGTTT
Source organism: Larix kaempferi (assembly GCA_027924585.1). Lineage (NCBI taxonomy): Eukaryota > Viridiplantae > Streptophyta > Pinopsida > Pinales > Pinaceae > Larix > Larix kaempferi. Next base: position 17,125,423 of record BSBM01000074.1, on the reverse strand, counting down.
TCAACATGATGGGGAAGTGATATAAGCCTGCAATTGTAGGAGACATTAGCAGACCCTCCATATGGTTTGAAGAATGACCAACTGAGGGAGTAAACAACTTGGAGATCAGGTTCACCCTAAGGTTAGAAACTAAACCCAGCTGAAATGATGGACTCAAGTAGGTGTTGTGTTCAAGGATAGTACTGATTGAAACTGCCTTTGAAACTGCAAGATGTGATATACCCTTCTTATCCCTTATTCTTTTATAAATAAAAGAATACCTTTCTTGTTTGTTTTAATGAGTCCAAGAAAGAATGAAAACTCAATAGATCCAACCATGTAAATATTTCAACGAGCCCATGGGAGGAGTACTCAGGACCTTCTTCATTGTTTAGAGAGTTCGAAAAAGAAATAGAAGAATACTCTATATACTGATCTCTGGATTTTTAACATCAAGCCGAGATCTGTTCTTGATCGTCCGGTGTTTTTCAATTTTTAAGGAGTCTGAAAAACTTTAAACAACAACTCACATACACCTACTCGTGGATTTTAATATCGAGCCCAAGTAGGTTAATGCTCGCCAGTGTTTTCCTGTTTATAGAGTCTGAAAAACTTAAACAATCCTCTATTTACCCTCTCGTGGATTTCACATCGAGCCCGAGTAGGTGAGTGCTCACTTGGTGTTTTCATGTTTTGAGAGCTTGAAAACCCTAAAGAAGGCTCCAAAAGGTCCTTTTTCGTAAAGTAGTCTCCTCCCCCGTAAAAGTGTAAAACAATGGAAGAAGAACTCTTCTAGCCACGGATGACTAGAGTATTCATTTTTCGTAAGTAATCCGCAAAAGTCCGGAAAAGGGTGTTAGGAACCCATGTCTTTACTTTGTTAGTATATTGTTGTTGGACACATATGCTTTGTAAGTCGTCCCGTAGTATTTGTTGATCCATAGTTTATATTAGCCCATAGTATTGACCTATAGGATTGGACGCATATGCTTTGTAAGTCGTCCCATAGTATTATATGTCCCATGGTTTTGACTCATAGTATTGGCACCTAGACTTAGCCCATGGTTTGTATTGACACATAGTATTGACCCATGGTATTGGCTCCTAGACTTAGTATATAAGTGTGTGTTGAGGCCTATGAAGGCACCCTGAAGTTAATTGTATTGAGCTTGCTCAAAGGAGGTTGCCCCCTCGAAGTGGCCCGTGATCAATATAAAAGTGATTCTGAGTTCTATTATTTCTGATATCTCGTGTATTTGCATTAATTAAGTATTGCAGGTTCTTCACATCTGGTATCAGAGCACTTTCTTGGGCTCGTTGGGTGGAATTTGTGCCAATTTTTTTTTTGCATCTATTGCAGCTTCGGATTTGGGAATAATCCCTATCCGCTTAACTGTGGGAAGTACTTGGGCATAAGCCCTAAAAATCATTGTGAGGAGTACCACAGGAACCCCAAAGTAGCTGGCCCATTGAGAGGACCTGCCAGCGAAAAGGGAAACGACCCCTACCTGATTGACTAATTCCCACCCGTGAGGTAAACCAAGAACTGTTGTTTGTGGCAAAGCGGTTATTAGTTTTACCTGAGTTGTGGAGTGAGGGGTACTACCTCAATATGCAAGCCATCAAACAGCATTGGTGGCCGAGTGAATCCCCTGAACCGATAGGAAGCCGCACATACCAGAGGTCCATATCTATTTTTAGTTGAACTGTTGCCGATCACTTCCGCTCCAGATCTATCCATTTCAGATCTATTCTGAAATTCATTCCAGATCCAGTCGTCATTTCAGATCCAGCCGTTTTCGATCCCTTCTGCACCGTTGCAGGTCCATCTATTGCGAATCCCTTCCGCGCCGCTGTCGCTGATCCATTTTTGGAAAAGGAAAAAAAAAATTGTTTTTCGGCCATATCTCCCTTGTTTCAACTCTGTTTTCCTTGAAACTTCACTGACATCCCTGTGGTCCCATTCTGCATATTTCATTCCTGAAGACCCTATCCCAAATTCCACTTCCCAAGACCAGAAATCCCACATTTGTTTATTTTTAGGGTTCGCCATAACTTCTTCAATTTTCACCCGATTGCCTTCAAATTTTACCATAGAGTTCCCGCTTCTGAAATCCCCATTTTTTGCTTCCCTGACCCTCAAAAAGTATTGAAAACTTAGTGAAACCCCAATTACCCCTCCAAGTTTTTCACAAATCCAAATTTCCCCTTACTAAATAAGCTTGTGTTTGTGTTTTTCTATCCATTCCCCCCGCCCCACAAAAAAAAAAATTAAATTATTGGTTATGGTTGTCACTCGCACAGGAGCAAACACCATGGAGGAAGCACTTGTAGCCATTCAAACAAAACTCCAAGATCTGGATGAAAAATTTCTCAGCCTCCATCTTCAACATTCATCCATGAACAATAACCGACAGCCAGAATCTTTTGCAACCATTGGGATCTCTTCTTCCAACAATTTTCGTGGGCCGAAGCTTGATTTTCCTCGCTTCAATGGTACTAATCCGACTGGATGGATATACCAAGCAGAACAATATTTCAGTCTGCATAATACTTTTGATGTCCAAAAAGTTCCACTTGCATCCTTTCATTTGGAACAGGAAGCCCTTCAATGGTTCCGTTGGTACATCAAAGCTCATCCCGAGCCAAACTGGATAGATTTTTGCCAACTCCTTTTGTCATGATTTGGTCCTAGTTCTTTTGACGACTTCACAGGAGCACTCACTAAACTTCACCAAACTGGCACAGTGAGAGAGTATCAGACGGAATTTCAGAAACTAGCCAATCATACAGATGGATTGTCCGATGAATTCTACAGGAGTTGTTTTATCACTGGTCTCAGGGATGAAATCCGCTCAGAGGTCAAAATGTTTTGTCCCAACACAATGATGGAAGTCCTAGGGTTGGCTAAGCTGGCCGAGGAAAAGATCGCAGCTCAACAATGCTCCAAACCCACCTTTGTTCCCTTCAGAAATATGGGTTCCCAATGACCTCCCATCATGCCTACTCCTCAACCAACTCCTATCAAGCAATTGTCTGAAACAGAGATGCAGGCACGCTGAGAAAAAGGGCTTTGTTATAATTGTGATGAGAAATTCACTTGGGGACATAGATGTGTTCAACAAAAACTCTATCTCTTGGATGTGGATTGTCCTACTGCCTCAGAACTTGATGAAGAAGCTCCAGATACAGTAGATGATCAGGTCAACATTCAACACCCGCCTGTTGACACCCCATCTCAGGATGACCCACCCGAGATCTCTCTCCATGCTGTAACCGGCGTCATCACCCCACAAACAATGCGAGTCAGGGGGATACTTCAAGAAGCTCCCTCTTACCATAGTCATTGATTCTGGTAGCACTCATAACTTCATTGATCCTCGGATTTCCAAATAGGTTGATTGTTTTGTCCATCCTTGCTCCAAATTTGAAGTCATGGTTGCCAATGGGGGCACCTTACCTTGCAAGGGGAAGTGTCACAATGTGCGTATCTCTATGGAATATTATAACCTGCACTCTACTTGAAATGGGCTCATTCAATATTGGGACATTAAACACATTGGCAATCTGCGTCCCAATACTGAATGAGCCTCTGAAGCAAGCGGTTAAGTGCTCTTATGTTCACGGTTCTATAAAATTTTCAACAAACCACACCTTCGGAGTGCATGTAGTGTTTCCAGGTCTTGCATAGCCACCCTTTCCATCTCTTCATGCTCCCTCTCCCTCCAAACAAGCACCATCCTGCCAAAAGAAGGTCACAATTTTAGCTCTCGACATGTTTTTCTCCATGTTCAGGTGTGTGCGCTGCTCCTCAATGTAGACAGTCACGTTTGGGTGCTACTGTCCTTGAGGAAGAGTAGTGCACACCTCCAGTATGCCCTACTTTCCCTCTTACATAGTAGCGCACATGCATTTCATGAATTGAGCATGGCTAGAAATTGATTTTTAAGCATAAAAATTGACAAATGAACCATGAAATTGCAGGTTCACTTGGGATGAAAAGAACTTACTTGGTGGAGGAAAGAGGTCGATTGGTTGCTCGATTTGATCGCCACGAATGGATGAAGATCAAGGGTTTGCTCTAAAAACTTGCCCTACAAATTCCAAATGTGATATTTGAGTTTTTAAGTTGAAATTACATATATGAATTTGAATTTGATTTTTTACCCACTTTTGTGAAAACTCTATAGTTTCAAATTGCAAAAAAAATTATCTATTTAATCATTAAATACCTACAAATGTTGGTAGAATGATTTTAACCTATTTCTCTCAAATTTTCACTAGATTTTTGTAGCATCAATCTATTATGACTTAATTTCTTTACCGACAAATCATTTTCAGTACTTTATAGTTGAAATTCTATGTCATCGAAGATTTTTGTCATTAATACTAACTTGGTTGTTGAGATCCTAGTCTTTAGCAGGTAATGAGTTGTGATCCTAGAAGCTGTCTTTAAAGTCATTTTAAGCTCTTTTTTGGACTATTGAAACCTAAACAAGATCATCAAGCAAACTTGTCCTCCTCAAGCTCGTTAAAGGAACTAAAGGCTCATCCGTTTAAGTATAAGTTTAACCCTTTGTGAAGAACCTGCAATAATTAATTAATGCAAATACACGAGATATCAGAAATAATAGAACTTAGAATCACTTTTATATTGATCACGGGCCACTTCGAGGGGGCAACCTCCTTTGAGCAAGCTCAATACAATTAAATTCATGGTGCCTTCATAGGCCTCAACACACACTTATATACTAAGTCTAGGAACCAATACCATGGGTCAATACTATGTGTCAATACAAACCATGGGCTAAGTCTAGGCGCCAATACTATGAGTCAAAACCATGGGACATATAATACTATGGGACGACTTACAAAGAATATGTGTCCAATGCTATGGGTTAATACTATGGGCTAATATAAACTATGGATCAACAAATATTATGGGTCGACTTACAAAGCATATGCATCCAACAACAATATACTAACAAAGTAAAGACATGGGTTCCTAACATCCCCTCTCCCTTAGAAAAAGCTTTGTTCTCAAAGCTTTAGATGTGGAAATTGATGCAGAATTTGAAGGAGTGGGTCCCCTGTAGCATCCTTGAGTTGCATTTCGAGCCACTGGTGCCTTTGGAGTTTTAGGGAGGATTGCATGGAAGGTTGTAGACGAAGAAGAACCATATCAGCGATGTGAAAAGTGCACTCAGAACGGTGTTGATTGGCTTGTTGTTTCAGTCGAATTCTTGCCATGTGAAAATTGTCCTGCAGAATGAGAAGAAGCTGATCACAGTTTCGAAGAATTGAGTCAATTGCTTGAACTGGGGAGCTACTGAAGGTGTATGGAAGAAGAAATGGTGGTGCATGTACAAAGACTGCTTCATACGGTGTCCTTTGAGATGTGGTACTATACCACTAGAGCGCTTCTAGGAAATCCATAGAAATAGTTGTCCAAATCTGTGGAGGGATGGGTAAGGGTTCGAGCAGTCCTAAAAGGACGGTCATTTCACCCTTGTTGACCTGGAAAGTATCACATTCAACCACCATTTGGTGAATTTTCCTTTTGAGTCCTTGCCAAAAGAAGTTACATTGTTCTTGGTCATACGTTTTGAGGAACCCAGAGTGCCCTACTGATGAAGAAGCATGGAGTTCATAGAAGAGATAGCCCCATTGAACAGATTGCAACCAATTTGGAACAAGCAGAGAAATAGCTGTAAGAGAAACTGGGTCATCAAATGTGCGAGGAGGAGCATCTTCCACCATATTATCCTTACCCTTCTGGTAAGTGGTCGCATAGTCATAACCCATGAGTTGGATAACCCGTTGTTTTAGGAAAGTTTCCAAACTCTAGAGATCAGTCTTGATGCAGAAATAATTCCCCAATAGGGATGGATGCCACTTTTGGACTGTATGCAAAATAGTCATCATTTCCTGCTGAGAGGTAGATGCAGCTAAATTATTACCGGAAAGGTCTCTTGAAGGCAACAAGCTCATTGGTTCAGCAAAGACACCTGCATATCTATCCAAGGAAGTAGTGGAGACTGTTTGATGGGTGCACCTAAATGGAATGGAGCTGAGCGATGACACCATGTGAATTCTTCTTGAGTATTTTTTCCAGGCAATTTGAACTGATGATGCAGAGAGACCCTGGTTGTGATCCCATAAATTTATGTTGTGCCCCATTGATTGAAAACTGTATCCAAAGTTCTGCAAAATCCCATAAGATGGGGCCAAGTGTGCGTAACCATTGAATGCCCAAAACCACATCAAATTCGCCGAAGGACAAGGAAAACATGTGAGAGCGCAGGTTATAATCTTCCATAGAGATACGCACATTGTGACACTTATCATTGCAAGGTAAGGTGCCCCCATTGGAAACCATGACTTCAAACATGGAGCAAGGATAGACAAAACAATCAGCCTGTTTGGCAATTCGAGGATCAATAAATTTATGAGTGCTACCAGAATCAATGAGTATGGTAAGAGGGAGCTTCTTGAAGTATCCCCTGACTCGCATTTTTTATGGGGTGGTGACGCCGGTTACAGCATGGAGAGAGATCTCGGGTGGGTCGTCCTGAGATGGGGTGTCAACAGGCGGGTGTTGAATGTCGACCTGATCATCTACTGTATCTGGAGCTTCTTCATCAAGTTCTGAGGCAGGCGAAGAATCCACATCTAAGAGATAGAGCTTTTGTGGAACACATCTATGTCCCTGAGTGAATTTCTCATCACAATTATAACAAATCCCTTTTTCTCGACGTGCCTGCATCTCTGTTTCAGACAATTGCTTGATAGGAGTTGGTTGAGGAGCAGGCGTGATGGGAGGTCGTTGGGAACCCATTTTTCTGAAGGGAACAAAGGTGGGTTTGGAGCATTGTTGAGCTATGATCTTGTCCTCGGCTAGCTTATCCAACCCTAGGACTTCCATCATTGTGTTGGGACAAAAAATTTTGACCTCTGAGCAGATTTCATCCTTGAGATCACTGATAAAACAACTCCTGTAGAATTCATCAGATAATCCTTCTGTGTGATTGGCTAGCTTCTCAAATTCCATCTAATACTCTCTCACTGTGCCAGTTTGGTGAAGTTTAGTGAGTGCTCCTGTGAAGTCGTCAAAAGCACTAGGACCAAATCGTGGCAAAAGGAGTTGGTAAAAATCTGTCTAGTTTGGCTCGGGATGAGCTTTGATGTACCAACGGTACCATTGAAGGGCTTCCTGTTCCAAATGAAAGGATGCAAGTGGAACTTTATAAACATCAAAAGTATTATGCAGACTGAAATATTGTTCTGCTCGGTATATCCATCCAGTCGGATCAGTACCATTGAAGCGAGGAAAATCAAGCTTCGGCCCACAAAAATTGTTGGAAGAAGAGAAGCCAGTGGCTGTAAAAGATTCTGGCTGTCGGTTATTGTTTATGGCTGAATGCTGAAGATGGAGGCTGAGAAATTTTTCATCCAGATCTTGGATTTTGGTTTGGATGGCTGCAAGTGCTTCCTCCATGGTGTTTTCTCCTGTGCGAGTGACAACCATAACCAGTAATTTTTTTTATTTTTATTTTTTGTGGGGAGGGGGCGAATGGATAGAAAAACACAAACACAAGCTTATTTAGTAAGGGGAAATTTGGATTTCGGAAAAACTCGGAGGGGTAATTGGGGTTTGAATAGGTTTTCAACACTTTCTGACGGACAGGGAAGCAAAAAATGGGGATTTCAGAAGCGGGAACTCTATGGTAAAATTTGAAGGCAATAGGGTGAAAATTGAAGAAGTTATGGCAAACCCTAAAAATAGACAAATGTGGGATTTCTGGTCTTGGGAAGTGGAATTTGGGATAGGGTCTTTAGGAATGAAATATGCAAAATGGGATTGTAGGGATGTCAGTGAAGTTTCATGGAAAACAGAGTTGAAAGAAGGGTGATATGACCGAAAAACCGTTTTTTTTATTTTTAGAAATGGATCTGCAACAGTGGCGCGGAAGGGATCTGCAACAGATGGATCTGCACTGGCGCGGAAGGGATAAAAAATGGCTGGATCTAAAACGATGACTAGATCTGGAACGAATTTCATAATAGATCTGAAATGGCTAGATCTGGAGTGGAAGTGATCGACAACAGTTCAATTGAAAATAGATATGGACCCCAGGTATATACAGCTTCCTAACAGTTCAAGTGTTTCACTCGGCCACCAATGTTGTTTGACGGCTTGCGTATTGGGGCAGTACCCCTCATTCCATGGCTCAGGTAAAACTAATAACCGTTTTTCCACAAACGACAGCTCTTAGTTTACCTCACGGGTGGGAACTAGTCAATCAGGTAGGGGTCGTTGCCCTTTTCGTTGGCAGGTCCTCTCAATGGGCCAGCTACTTTGGGGTTCCTGTGGTACTCCTCACAATGAGTTTTAGGGTTTATGCCCAAGTACTTCCCACAGTTAAGCGGATAGGTATTATTCCCAAATCCAAAGCTGCAACAGATGCGAAAAAAAATTTGGCAGAAATTCCACCCAACGAGCCCAAGAAAGTGCTCTGATACTAGATGTGATGAACCTGCAATAATTAATTAATGCAAATACACAAGATATCAGAAATAATAGAACTCAGAATCACTTTTATATTGATCACGGGCCACTTCGAGGGGGCAACCTCCTTTGAGCAAGCTCAATATAATTAACTTCACGGTGCCTTCATAGGCCTCAACACACACTTATATACTAACTCTAGGCACCAATACCATGGGTCAATACTTTGTGTCAATACAAACCATGGGCTAAGTCTAGGTGCCAATACTATGAGTCAAAACCATGGGACATATAATACTATGGGATGACTTACAAAGCATATGCATCCAATACTATGGGTCAATACTATGGGATAATATAAACTATGGATCAACAAATACTATGGGACGACTTACAAAGCATATGCGTCCAACAACAATATACTAACAAAGTAAAGACATGGGTTCCTAACAATAAACCAGCGCACACTGGGAGATGTGCCTTACTGTACAATAGATAAAGTAGCGCTCATCATCATGTATGCGCTACTGTGTATAAGGCAGCCTAGTGCACATGTCAGAGGAGGTCTGAAATAGGCTCTAAAACTTCCAACTGGGATGAGTCAAGCAAGGGGAAGCAAGTACAAGTGACCTACAGGGCCTCTCAAAGGATCAAAAAGATAAAAAAGTACTGGAAGGAAAGTTAAATGAGTCTCCTAGAACATAAAACAACCAGTCCCTAGCGGAGTCGCTAGTCTATTATTAAGGAATTCTACCCTATAGTGAGGAGAGGGACACTACCAACTTCTGGGGTGATAGGTAAATACATGGATTATATCACATAGGCTTCTACAAAAGGAAAGAGATCAAGGTTCTTGAAGGCATACCTTATTAACGAAGATCGATCCTAGCTTTCGCTTGCTCCTTCGATCAATCCTCCACTTGATCTTTTGTTCAATGAATCTGCAATACAATAGATACCTTCCTCAGCGTAATTTAACTGATATAACAATGATGAAGTTGAAATACAATTTAGACATCAAATACAATCAAGCATTAAACCAAACAAATATGCAATCCGTTAGACATTTGATTGGGACGAGAAGGGCATTTCAACCTTTATTGTCAAAAGCAAATAATCAGTACAAGTATACCTGATCATTCAGAGTGCTTGCAACCGGATCCTGGGATCCTGCTCTTCACACTAACTTTGGAATTCCTCCAGCATAACAACCCTTAATGCATAGTTTCTCCTCCTCTCTCTCATCTATCCCCCTTGTATTTATGGGACAAGGTAGGCAGTTTGGATTGAGAGGTATTTTGATTGGGAAGTTGGGGAAGTTGTAAAACCAACTTCAACTAATCCCAATTCGTCAAATTAATATATTTTTGATTAATTTTTAAGATGTGCGTGAGTATTTCACAGTAGAGTAGCACACCATATGCAACTTCACTGCTTTACAACCAGCGTTTGCATGATTTTTTAAGGTGTGCGCTAGTTTTCTTAAGCAAAGTAGGGCATACTAGCAGGTGTGTGTTATTGTTATGCTTGTAGAGTAGGGCACACTCCAAGAAATGCACTACTATCATGCCTTTAGGGTAGCGCACATGTAAAAAGGTAGGGTAAAACAGGGTTTTGTCAACTGCTTATGGGTAAACCAAGTCCATGCATCATCTAGGGAAATCTTTCTCTTCAATCCATGTTGTCCTTTTGTGTGATTGATAGCTTAATGTGATCACGGACGGAGAAGTGCAGATTTGACCTATAATATATGGTGTTGCATTCTGAGGTTGGCATGGGATGATCTGAAGTGTACAAACATACTTAGGTGAGGTGGATGATCTCTAGTACTGAAGAACAATCATTGAACGTGATTTTAGTGGAAAGATTGAGGAGCCTACACTTGGAGATGGATGTAATTTCAACGAGTCTCTTAGCAGAGAAGTGATCAATTCACTAGAAGCATCTTTTATAGAGTTGAAAATATTTATTATATGTAAATGGGCATACTACTGTAAGACCTAGTTATGATATCCAATAATATTATGAGCATAGGATTGCTTGGCCGAATTTGGTCTAGGGAACAAAGATATCTTTGCCCCCCACAACGAAGTAAACTTATGATACTCCAAACGCACAATTGGGACCCAGGTTATGTGTTGCAACAACATTGAAAGAATCAACTAAAGGTACTGCACGGCTCATTCGTTTTAATCATACCAGTGCTCTTCGTATAGTCTCCGGATGCTTTTGGTATAATTACCTGAGAGTTTTGTCTTCCATGATTCATGTATTTTTCTAGAATCACGATCGGATAGCATCATAGCACATACTTTGGGTTGCTGAATCGGATGGATCGGATGGTACATACTTTGGGCTATTGGAATTCAAGCCTGTGTGTCTTAGCTCGGGCAGACCCTCCACGTCATCGCCAGTGAGCATTAATGGATGCAGCGATTACGGATCCAAAATTAGATGCGATTATGGAGGCAATTTTTAAATTATGAACTCTGTGAAGCCATGTTACTCAACTGCGTTAATTTTTCATAAAGATAAAAATCTGACCATTATCGACATTAAAAGGTTTACATTATTTGGTCTTCCATAATTTGTCCATTGATCTTCTTAGATCTGTCTGGACTTCACGTACTGAGCCTTTACATAACTCTATTCTTGAGATCTGTTTATAATTTTTAGGGACTGAATTTTGGATTGAGACACTGGAAGTTTGTTTCAATGTCGATGACTACTGATTTCAAGTCACAGAATGCCATGATCGCCCTTTTCTCTGAACTTCAATTTATTCGTTATCTAGAAAATGGGCAGACATTGGTACCCACTCTGAAGATTTCTAGTCAAGAATAACCCATTGAAAAGTTTTCTCAGGTGTTGAAGTTAAGCCAGGATTCTACTATTTCATAAATTTGGAATGAATCAGATGAAGAATAATATTGAAAAACCTCGTGTGTCAATCCTTTTAGTTATCGTTTAGGAAATAGCCTCTGGTAAACTGAAGAAAAGATCTTACATGCAGTATTAGATAGAGATATATAGGCACTCAAAATCAGTGCAAATCTAAACTATTTAGGCAAATTCTAAGATGTCTCTAATTAATCTTGCTGCCTACTTGCATAGTGGGAAAGATAGAGAATTAAGCGTATAATGGGAACACATATAGGATGTAATAACAGTACATTTTATTTATTATGTACAACACAAAAACTTCATTTCTCTTGAGAAAGCATCAGATACAGAATAGTTAAGCTGTTTTATAGTGTATACATCAAGAATTCATTGCTTCAAACACGAAGGCACATAGAGAATAAAAATTGTGCCCATTCTATGAGAGCCCTAATGTCAATGAAATCAGAGTTGCAACTCAAACTAAGTATTGAGTTGGATGTTGGTTTTTCTTTTTAAATACAGTCTTACGTTAAGATGTACGCCAACTTCTTATCTTAGGGTTTGAATTTTGCCTCACAAACTGTTAAAGAAGAGAAGTTGATATAAACCCTAGCCTCAACTCTTCATGTCTGTTAGAGTTGTTTTTATGATCCTTTTCAGTGTTCCACACACACGCAATCATGAAGTTGAACATAATCTCCATTATACTATTTATCCGCAATATCATAGTTGATAAATTGGCCTATATAATGATTCTCCTCAGATGTCTATTCATCTCGATAAAGATGTTTTAATACTTTTGCTTCTTGGACAGGTGAATGAATTTTCTCTCCACGTAAATATGTGCTAGGCATTATCGAATCAGAAGGGCTTAAACAGGTTTTGGACTTTCTACCATGCAATTTGGACTTTCTAAGAGCAATTTTTGGTGGAATTACCTAAACTTGTTGTTTCAACGCTATTTCAAATGAGCAAGCATGTTGTGCTTGTCACTCCACACTTGCACTATTTGAAGATGTAAAATGTGGATTTGTAATACATTGATTCATATTTTTTCCAATGGTACTGGTGTTATTTTATTTGGGTTAGGAATTTTTACTCTAAAGTAAAATTATTTTCGTTGATAAAGATTACTTTAGACTAAGTATGTTATTGCATTAGACTCCTCAAGTAGTAAAATTGTAGCATCCTTATCAAATTATGGATGATGAAAATTGATGGACATGGGGAAATGACTATAAATGTCAAGATTTTGATATCTGAATTTGTACTAAACCTTGATCCTAACATTTATATTTTTATAGCACAATTTGGCCAAGAAACAAGTGGAATTATGAATGGGGCGATACAAGCTACTATATGGTTCTAAGCATAAGAACTAGTATAAAGCACTACCATGAGTTCATTGTGAGCAACAAATTTGATCTAATAGTACCCTGTGTAGATTGCTTAACATAACTAGTGGCTACACAATTGGATTACTCAGATCCATTGTCACTAGCTTCCATACAAAATTTACCCGTTCACAATAATACCATGCAATTTGGACCTTCCACGATCAAGTTTTGGTGGAATTACCTAAATTTGTTGTTTCCACCTTATTTCAAAAGAGAAAGCTTGTTGTGCTTGTCACTCCACACTTGCACTCTTTGAATATGTAAAATATGGACTTGTAATACATCAATTCATGTTCTCTCCAATGGTGCTAGTGTTATTTTATTTTGGCTGGGAATGATTACTCTAAAGTAAAATTATCTTGGTTGAGAAATATTACTCTAGACTAAGTATGGTCTTGCATTAGAATCCTTGGCTAGGAAAAATAATAGCATCCTTCGAAAATGATTGATGATGAAAATTTATGGACATGGAGAAATGACTATAAATGTCAACATTTTGATATCTCAATTGGACCACACCTAAATCCTAGCATTTATATTTGTATACCACAATTTGTTCAAGAAACAAGTTGAATTATGAAAGGGTTGATACAAAGTACTATATGGTTCAAAGCATAAGAACTAGTATAGAGCACTACCATGAGTTCATTGAGAGCACCAAATCTTGTCTAATATTACCCTGTGTGAATGGCTTAACACAAGGAGTGCCCACACAATTCGATTATTCAGACCTATTGTCGCTAGTTTTCAATATCATTTACCATTATGCCTTGGAGAATGTCTACGTGGTGGCATATAGGCATCCTTTCCAACGACCCTTGGAGGTCCATTCTTTGAAAGCAGCTGCATATTTCCATTTCTCATGCATGGGTGTTGACTTAAGTGCATAGATTGTACAACTTGATGATGCAATGACAAGATTTCCATGTCCTTCAAATTTAACAAAGGTGTAAGAGATTCAATAACATAATCCATAAGAAGCTTGGATTTAAGATCCCGACTTAGGAAATGTTGTGCTATCTGAGATGCCCTTTGTGCCCCTTTCACAAAATAGTTAAACTCCAACCAAGGATCTAAAAGACAATACAAATTTATTTTGTCCATAAGATAAGGTCAAGCCCATGCTACCATATTATGTTCCCCACTTGATCATAATATAGTGGAATCCATCTAGTCACTCTTATGATGGCTAATCGTCATAGACTGGATTTGAATGTGTCATCGATCTAACGATGACCAATCATCTACTTAATGGAAAAACTCTTCCATGTTATGTAGTATGATCGACACAATGTCGTCATTTTTACAACAGGACATTGTCATGCTCTTGGAAAATGTACTTTGCATCATTGACATATGTGACTAATGGATGTTGCCATTACAACAACTAGTGAAGGAGTCATAATTATGAAAAAGGTTCCTAATGTTTCTCGGTCGTATGACAGATATCTTAGCCAGAATTATGATGCCAATTCGTCGATGTTCCAATGATAGTCGCCTTCAAGTTGGGCCAAAATGTGGAAGTTGCTTTTGGTCGAAAAAATGACAAAAATATACTCCCATCGGTCTAATGATGAAATGGTTTTGACAAAAAATAGATCAAGGGTTGGCCACACTTGCAATAGTTGTACGATGAAACTTTGTCACAAGATCATTGGAAATTGGGTCAATTTAGTAGTGTGGGAAGATCCAAGACCACCCCCTTGAAACTCACCAATGTCAAAATAGTTAACGTGGAGACCAACCATGAATTCAACATATAGTCTCATAAGAAAATATCATGGAACCTCCCTATTGTTGCAAGGAGGTTTGTTAAATACCATGAACCAACAACCCTTCGAATTTTGTTTCCATGGATCATATGTGCACCAATCCTTGCAAAGGCACCTCTTGCAAGGATCATAGGATTGATTGGTTTTGGGATCAATGAAAAATCCAACAATCGACTGTTTTGCAATTTTGCAATTTATTTGATTTGTTATTTATTGAGACCAATGGAGTAGAATTGTCTTATCCTAGACCTATATTTAGATATACTTAACAATTGACCATGGGCATGGTTAACATAGGAAATGGCGGTTTCAAGGGATGTGGCTAAGGATAGACTTGATGGTCCTCTTAGGGTTCTGAGCTCTTGAACCAAGTTTTTCAGTTGGTTTAAATGTTGGTTAATATGGGTTTATGTGTTTCGGTTCTCCTCATGGTTAATTTTTGTTTGTGGATTTGGCTCGGGGTTTCTGCCATGATAATGGAGGACAAACAATATACATGTAAAAGCAATAATTTTTTAAAAATATGTTTCTTTTAAAATAATGGTTTTTTTATTAAATCACACTTGTGTATAAAAGAAAATAAGAAAAATCTGAAGGAATTCTAGGATGGAGGAATGACAATGTCCCTTGGTGAGGTTGGATTGGTGAAGACACACTTGCATTATCAATTAAATCGATCATTTGCTAGTTGAAATGGGGAGAAATTGGCACATGGGATTTTTTTTTGCATTTGCAGAGGAGCTTGCATGCATTTTTTAGGAACACACATTTTTTAGGAAGACAAACACGTTTTAAAAACATGCAAATTCCCAAAATGCACACGTGTTCCTATCCACGTGTTTGCTTGCATGGAGGTTTGACAATTGCTGAACCAAGAACGTGTACACATTTTTTGTGAACACATGTCCATTTTTTAAATTTAGTGCTAGTGCAATCCTCTTGCAACAATATTAAGAACCAACTTTGAGCGGGCACCCATAATAAAATAAATGTATTTAAGTGTATCTATTTCAACTTTAAATGAACTGATTTTATATTCAAGTACTTTGTGCATTGATTTAAGTGTTGTGTATCTATCATATATTTTAAATGGTCACCATCTACAATACATTTTTTTATCCCTTCTTCTCTGATACAGGTTTCAATTACAATAATTTTATATTAATTCAAGTTATAATGTCCTATTATAATGAGAAAATAAAACATGTTAGACGACATAGAGAGAAGAAATTAGAACATATGCTTCTTTCTCACAAACAAATGTGTGGCCTTATCAAAAGACTCTTTTGTAGAAGAATGAAAGGAAGTATATATAAGTCATAGGTAATTTTTATCCTTTTACAATTGGCACTGCATCCATAACATTCATCAATAAATGATAAAAACAATTTATCATAGATTTGTTGATATTGATAAAACAAACAATATCACTACTGTTGTGAATGATTTTCATAATTATTCGATAAGACCTTGAGATGCATATATAGGATTATAACTAACAGGATTAAACCCATAAGAGAGATGGACCCACAAACCTATGAAAACAAATGATAATATACTAGTATGGTTAAAAAATGTGGAAGGATGTCTTCTTGTCGTGAGGACATGAACTATGCTAGCATGGAGAGACTCGGGATGACGATGGGGTCTTATGCCTAGATTTACGGTTATGACAAATGGTGACCATGAGGCTGTGGGAGGCTTCTGAGTGCATGTTGGAGTTTTTTTTGGCAAGATGTGGTTGAAATTCTTTATTTGTCATGTTTATCATGCTTCTTGGAGAGTTTTGGACACTTCTAGTGGAAGCTTTGGTAGTGATGGTCTTCTGGTAGTGAAGACAAGGTTTATTATGGAGGTATGATGTAGATCTATTGGTCAGAGATAGACAATCTTCCATTTTTCTTTGAGAGATGCAAATCATGGAGGAGCCTACAATTGGAGCAATGGCTATGATTTGGCAGCAGTCTGTCGGTGGGGAGTACATTCACCAGTTTGCTTGGAGCTTTTGGAGACTATGGTGTTGCAGTTTGAAGTTGGCATGGGATGATCTGAAGTGTACAAGCATACTTAGGTGAGGTGGATGATCTCTAGTACTGAAGAACAATCGTTGAATGTGATTTTAGCTAAAAGATTGATGAGCATACACTTGGAGATGGATGTAATTTCAACGAGCCTCTTAGCAGAGAAGTTCAATCAGTTCACTAGAAGCATCTTTTATGGAGTTGAAAATATTTATTATATGTAAATGGGCATACTACTCTAAGACTTGGTGGGCATGATAAAATTACTGGATAGCTGGTTAAAACTTTTAGGGGGCTTGGTGATTACCCCAAGGCAAGTTTAAAGGGGATTGTTAGGTTAACTTTGAATGGGTAAATAATCATTAAACTAATCTTGTTTTAGTTCAAAATAGGTGGTTTTTGGTCAATGGTTTTGGTATCCCATAATATTGTGACCATAGGATTGCTTGGCCGAATTTTGTTTAGGGAACAAAGACATCTTTGGCCCCCACAACGAAGTAAACTTAGGATACTCCAAACGCACAATTGGGACCCGGGTTATGTGGTGCAACACCTTTGAAAGAATCGACTAAAGGTATTGCACGGCTCGCCCGTTTTAATCATACGAGTGCTCTTCGTACAGTCTCAGGATGCTTTTGGTACAATCACCTGAGAGTTTTGTCTGCCATGATTCACTTATTTGTCTAGAATCATCATCGGATAGCATCATAGCACATACTTTGGGCCGCTGGAATTCAAGCCTGTGTGAGTTAGCTCGGGCAGACCCTACACGTCATCGCCAGGGAGCACTAATGGCTGCAGCGATTACGGATCCAAAATTTTATGCGATTGTGGAGGCAATTTTTAACTTATATGAACTCTCTGAAGCGCGATTGTGGAGGCAATTTTTAACTTATATGAACTCTCTGAAGCCATGTTACTGAACTGCGTTAATTTTTCATAAAGATAAAAATCTGACCATTATCGACGCTATAAGGATTACATTATTCGGTCTTCCATAATTTGTCCATTGATCTTAGATCTGTCTGGACTTCACGTACTGAGCCTTTACCGAACTCTATTGTTGAGATCTGTTTATAATTTTCAGGGACTGAATTTTGGATTGAGACACTGGAAGTTTGTTTCAATGTCGATGACAACTGATTTCAAGTCACAGAATGCCATGATCGCCCTTTTCTCAGAACTTCAATTTATTCGTTATCTGGAAAACGGGCAGACATCTGCACCCGCTCTGAAGATTTCTAGTCAAGAATTACCCATCGAAAAGTTTTCTCAGGTGTTGAAGTTAAGCCAGGATTCTGCTGTTGCATAAATTTGGAATGAATCAGATGAAGAATAATCTTGAAAAATCTCGTGTGTCAATCCTTTTAGTTATCGTTCTGAAGAAGAAAAGATCTTACATCTAAACTATTTAAACAAATTCTAAGATGTCTCTAATTAATCTTGCTGCCTAATTGCATACTGGGGAATATAGAAAATTAAGCGTATAATGGGAACACATACAGGATGTAATAAAAGTACATTTGATTTATTATGTACAACACAAAAACTTCATTTCTCTTGAGAAAGCATCCGATACAGAGTAGTTAAGCTGTTTTATAGTGTATACATAAAGAATTCATTGCTTCAAACATGAAGGCAGATAGAAAATAAAAATTCCGCCTATTCTATGAGAGCCCATATCCTAATGTCAATGAAATCAGACTTACAACTCAAACTGAGTACACGCTGGTTTTGCCTTTTAAATACAGTCTTACGTTAAGATGCACGCCAACTTCTTATCTCAGGGTTTGAATTTTGCCTCAGAAACTGTTAAAGAAGAGAAGATGATATAAACCCTAGCCTCAACTCTTCATGTCCGTTAGAGTTGTTTTTATGATCCTTTTCAGTGTTCCACAGACACGCAATCATGAAGTTGAATATAATCTCCATTATATTGTTTATCTGCAAGATCATAGTTGATAAATTGGCTTATATAATGATTCTCCTCAGATGTCTGCGCATCTCGATAAAGATGTTCTAATACTTTTGCTCCTTGGACAGGTGAATGAATTTTCTCTCCACGTAAATATGTGCTAGGCATTATCGAATCAGAAGGGCCTAAACAGGTTTTAATATGACGAAACTCCTTAACCTCTGAAGGAGGACATGAACATTCGTAATGGTCAAGCTGCAAAACACAAGAGAAAATATGTCAGTAAGATTAAACACCCACTCACACCGACGAACAACATTAAGAAACGTAAATGGATAATGGACAACGTATGGTTCTGAAACCTTGGGATGGTTTTTGGACCCATTGTGTGAGGGGAAACTGCAGCTAGCATTATCATAATCGAGTAATTGCAACCTCCTCTGAACAGCGCCATCATCCACACTCCTGTCTTTTATAATTTGGGAGGAAAATTCTCTTGAAATCGTTTGATCCTTCTCTTCTTGAGACATTGGTGATGGCATCTCTTCAGACTGCTCCACCGATGAAAGCATGTTTTGATTAAACAAATTAACAACGGAACCTGAGAAAGCATTCTCAACTGGTGCGTCGCATTGATTTCCATTCCTAGGCCCTGGCTTACTTTTCTTGAAAACTCGACATAAAGCATAAGCATCCTGTGGATTTTACATCCAATCAAACCCAGTCAGATGTTGTTACCATTTGTAGACACATGCAAGTGCTTGAGAATACAAATTCAAACAAAATAAATTATCCTTTTTCAAGCCAGATTATGATAGAAACTATAGGAATTTTCCCGGGTCAAAAATATCTGGACAATAAATCAGAAGCATTAGCCTACTAGACATTTATTTGTCGACCAGATATTGTCTTCTGAAACATAACCAATTGTTATTGAAGCTTGGAACAATTTTATTTTGTCGGAGATCTAAATTTAGCCAAGACAAAATTATTAATTTTACTTTTGTTTCGTACAGGCTCCGTTAATTGATTCTAGTTTAGCGAATTTAACCTCCTTTTTCTTTTGAATTCTTCACCTAGGTGGTCCCTATGAAATTTTTTGAAGTCTAATCTAATTTACTCTGTTGGAAAAAAAGTATCCACTTCCGTGAAGATGAAGATAGCTTATCGGAGAACAAAATCAAAGAATTTTCACAGGCCATAACTGACAATTTGGCAGTGAAGGAAAAGCAAAAGTTGCTAATTCGAGATACCGGGAACGAAGCTAAGCCTTCGAATTCCATGTCATGGAGACGGTATTCATGCATAACCCAGTTTGTTCGAGAACCATAAGGGGCACGGCCTCCGTAAAATACAAGCGTTTTCTTCATTCCAACTGTACTCATACGAGAGGTAACTTTTCGGTCTTTTCCCGTAGCTTTCCAGTAACCTGCTTCCGTGGCTCGGTTTGTTCTTGAACCGTTTGGATACTTCCTGTCCCTCGGGCTGAAAAAATACCACTCCAAATCTCTTTCAGGCAGCAAGGATTTCTCTGCACACGACTATAAATGTCACGACAAATTCTTACGCTTACGCTGAAAATTAGACGCTGAGGCATCAGGTTTTTACTTGAAAGCTTCTCAAGAAATATTCAACAATCTTGATCTATTTACCAATTTTCAGGATACAAATCACAATTAACAACATACATAGATCATACAACTTACCAGGCAAGTCCCACGGCTCACACTTGTAGATATCAACCTCAGGAATAACGTCAACCTCGATCTTCCAACCATGAACTTTCCTTTTCAAATAATAAGCTACTAGTTCCTCATCCGTAGGATAAAATCTAAAGCCCGGAGGCAAAGACGTCTGGGCCATCACAGCTAAATCTGTTAATTTACTAGATCACCCTGTAAAAATGCAGAAGCAAACGGGAGAAGGTTGAAGCTATGGATTATTCAGCTAAATCTGGCCAAATTTAGGTCGATTTCCAAAGCCGTGGACACAGATATAATGCTGTAAAAACGATAAACAATAAAATAGACGCAGCCAATGCCTTGCTTTTCCTGCAAGGAACGCAAAGTAGCGTAGAAAATGACGAAATAACTTACAAAAATCGATTAATGGCCCTCCTCCCGAGAAAAAAACTTCAAAATATAAGATATTTTGAGATTTGAAGTAATTTACTAAACAATATGGAGATGACTGGTATCTTGGCCGTTCAAATGACGAAGAACTGTGCTGAGCTGAGCCAGTGGAAATGGAAGATGAAGAACCCTTCGCCATTATTTATTGATCTAACGATCAAACCCTAATACATTTTCTCGATAAACTTTGCCGCCAGTCATTCTCCCTAGCCGTGGCGTATACGTTTATACGTAACAATGTAAGGATAGCGCATTCTAAATCACCAGTCGACAACGAAATCAAACGAACATTTTACGTCGACCACAGAAAACGACGTCGCTAAGACACGATAAACATTCCTCGCTGTGATTTATCGATCACAGAAAGCGACACGCCACGACCTTCATAAGACACGATAATCATTCCTCGCTATGATTTTATATCGATCACAGAAAACGACATCTCATAAGACACGAAAAACATTCCTTGCTATGCTTTAATTAGAATAAATGCTTTAACTAGAATAAGACATACCAAAAATTACCATACGATGTTTTAGGGCAGCACGGTCACTGGAGGTGGCGTTAGCCCTTTCGCAGTAAGGAAAGGGCTGACGGTGCTTCAGTCATTTTTGCAAATAAAGTTTGTAATCTCAGTACATTTGATGCTTTATCAAGAGTCAAACCCAACCTGTAAAATTTAAATTCCATAACTTATGATGTTTCAATTAAAATCAATGCATCATATTCCTCGTACAAGATAGTTTTTTCCCATTGAGAATTGAGAATATGTTTATGACTTAGTAACTTAGTCCAAGAATTTGATAAACATCATGGAAGATTCTCTTAAATGATGACTATGACTTGGTATATAATCTACAAGAACATGATAAACAACATGAAAGATCTCATTGAGATAATAGCTATGACTTTGTACACAATCTACAAGAACAAGATAAACAATATGGACAACAAGAGGCATCCTAAGATTACTTCAAACTCTAATTAAAACCATAATATTTTGAAGGGGTTACTCTACTTAATATCATAATACTAAATACATTATTACATCTAAATTCAAGGATAAATTGTGATGTAAAAGGGAATTAAATGTTCAGAGAAAACTAAGAAATTATAAAGAGGTGATTAATGAATTAGAGGTGTAAAAAAATATCTCTAAAGAAAATATTTAACATTGCTAAAATAACAACAAACTATCATAAAATCCATAATGAAAGGGAGTTGGACAATTATTAACTTTTTAACTAGTTTATGGTGATTTATGGATGCTTCCCTTAAAACTCTTCAAACACTGAAATACAAATTTAAAGCAAACTAGCTAATTCTTACCTTTTCAAAATTTCCCCTTAAAGTACAATAGACCAAGTTTGGTCTTAGTGGAGTTTAATAAACATCATAAATATTTATAAGAGTTGGTTCAAAAACATGTACCCTCTATCAGAAGACTCTTGATTACCATTAGTCCTAGAAAATGGTGCTTGGCACGGCACTTGCAGACAGAGATGAAACCAAAGCCGAAATTCTTCTTTAGCAGGACGAGACGGTCGACTTCTTGAAGAAAATTCTCTACAATTAGCAGCAGATGGCCCGTCATTTCGAGATCACTCTCGCCAAGGAACCTACTACCCAGCCCACCCAGGTTGGAGAGACGAGTTTTACGAGTAGTTAACTCTGTCTATTTTTCTTTTTGTTTAGACTTTTTCAAGTACCGCATCAGAGCACTTGTGCTTGATAAGTATGTCTGTTAAACTCTTTCTCTGTAAATGCTGAGTGTTCTAAACTCACTTTGCAACTCTATTTTGGGGTCTGTTTTCTAGATTGAGAGAGGGCCCGGTACATCTCTATTATTGTATATTTTAGTGAAGGAAATATAAGTATCTGCATCTAGCTTACAAAAAAAAAGAAGGATATATACCCCACTTAAAAACTTCCAAATGTGTAAATTTTTTAGTTATTTAAAATTTCAATGGTGTACTGTATTTATCTATTGGAATACCTCGAATATCATATGCAAAAAAATAGGGTGAGAAAAGTGTGTTTGGTATGCCAGTAAAATTATTTTTATAAATTTCAAATAGAAAAAAAAATATCCAGTTATGTATTTATATATTTATTTTAAATAACTTGATAAATTTTGAAGAATCGAACTATTTTTTAGATATTTTTATACAGATTGAGTGGAACTAAAGGTTAAGAATTTCTAGGAGGTTACATGTTTAAATATGCAGGAGGTAAGATATGTACACCTCTACTAGATTTTAGTAGTAGTTTAGCAATTTTAAAAATTAAATAGATATTGTTTTCAACATATTGTGATTCATATAATATCTAATTTTTTTTTTTAATATTTAACAAATAATATATATATATATATATATATATTCCTTTTGATTTGATTGATTAATTTATTATCCAAATTTTATAATATTAATTCAATTGCCATGATTACGTGATAAGAGGAAGAAAAAAATCCAAATAACAAGAATATTCAATTACATTTATTTACTCATTATGTTAAGGATGTTAAGTAGGGTGCACCACTTTTTATGGATGTTTCTACTAACATAAAAATAATAACATATTGGATCTTATATATTATTATATAAATATAATTTTGTGTATATATATTTATAAAAAATATAACAAAATTGATTATATAAAGTAAATTCACATTTAATAAAGTAAAATAAAAATGGTGTACATGTTGTGATTCATATGGCATCTAAAAAATGTATTTTTTTTATGTTTAAGGAATTAAAAAAATAGTCTTTTGTTTTTGTTTACATTTGATTGATTAATTTATTATCCAAATTTTATAATATTAATTCAATTGTCATGATTACTTAATATACAATTTAAAATTATTTATATTGTTAAAATTATTTAAAAAAAAGTTATATCCAAAAGATAATCATCAATATTTTTAAAATGATTATAATACAAACACATACTAATAAGAAAATATTTTTTAAATAAAAAATATAAAATATAGAGTCTTTAAATATTATGATGTCATTTGACCATTTCCAATTTATATAATAAAACAAACAAAACTTTCTTAATTTTATTACACACTTGAAACTTGAAACGAAAGTATAGAACCATACCTTTTACACTCACGTTTAAATTACTCAAGATACATGTTATTACTAACCACCACTACCAGTGAAATTTTATGAGGTAAGTTTAAATTCATTTTAATGTATAAATGAAAAGAAAAACACTTTTATAATTACTCAAGATACATGTTATTACTGACCACCATTGCCAGTGAAATTTTATGAGGTAAGTTTAAATTCATTTTAATGTATAAATGAAAAGAAAACACTTTTATTGTATTTATATTGTCTAATTTTAAAAACAAATATTTATCTTTTGAAATTATTATAAAAAATAAGTTTAAAAAATAGAGACAAATATATTATTTAAATTTAATAATTTAATAAGTAGAATTGACATAATTTTTTGGGAGGAGCGCAAGAGGCAGATGGTTTCATAATGATCTAGGGTTGTAGGTTTGATCAATTTGAGGCTGGGTCTGCAAGGGCCTTGTGCCTATTCCTTCTCTTTTGGGAAGGGCGAGTAAGGATGGACGAAGCAGTGGGTGGGGAGGAACCGCCTCCTACGCCATACAAGAACAAAGCAAAATGCAAAGAAACAATGCCAGAATCTGAAAATCAAGATGGGAAGGGAGGAGCTTGGTCTAGTGGGGTGGGAAGAATTACCCCTAATGAAGCTGAAAATAGAAGACCAGGGCAGTGTCTGCCCAAATAAAAAATGGTACCTAAACTTTAGATTCGTTCGGAATGGATCCGAGAGGACATCCAATACATGAAAGAGCATGCTCTCATTGGGAAGTTCATAGCAATTTGGCCGGTTGAGAAGGCATTGATATGATGGATTAATACCACTTGGAAACTGTAAGGACATTATGATATCCAGCTTGGATCAACGGGTTTCTTTACGGTAGTCTTCTTCAACGAAACTAACCGCTCAAGAATCTTCGATAATGGGCCTTATTTCTTCCATTCGGAAGGTCTCTACCTGCGTCCTTGGAAAGAATGCTTCAATCTGGATAAGGAAAACTTAACCATTGCCCCGGTGTGGATTCATTTGTATTCCCTCCCCACGGAATACTTGAAACAAGAAATCCTCACAGACAAGGTAATATGTTGGGAGTCTTTGTCAAGGTTTCAGAGCAAACAAAGAAAATGAGATACACTTCTTATGCCAGAATATGTTTGTATATGGACATATCTTAAGATCTGTCGGATGGGAATGAGTTATCATGGGGCGATGAAGAATGGTTCCAAGCAATTGATTCCAAACAGATCCCCTTCAGATGCAGACGATTTCATGAATATGGGCACCTTTTCCGTGACTGCCCCCTCAACAAAAGACCGGTGAATGATAATATTAAGGGAAATAACAATGAAGATGGATTCAAGAAAGTGGCTACCAAGAAAAGAACAGCTAAGAGAACAACAGGACTTGAGATCAATAAGAAAATGCAGACCCACAACAGATTTGAGTTTCTACACTTGGAACAATCAAAGGAAAACCCTTTGGAGGGTCAGATCCCAGAGGATCCAACACCTGAACCCACCCCCATGTCTTCAGAAGTCACCCCCCAAGATCCTGATAAGGAATTAGTAATGGCGGAGGCTCCTCCCTTAGGAGAAGAAGGAGAAGAAATAGAGTTTGGAGAATTAGATCTAGAAGGGTTGGAAGCGGTTGTATCTGCAAAAGTCCCTGATCCCATTTCGCATAAGCAGGTCTCCCTGTTGGAAAAATCTATTCTAAAGACCAAGCACATCAAACTCCTGGGAATAAATTCAGAATCTCTCAAGGAACCGGATGGGAAAAAGAAAGGAGAAAAGGAAAAAAGAGGGAGGCACAACAATGCACAGAGAATCCAATTAGTTGGTTCAAAGCTTGTTACCACAAGGCAATACCCCACCATAGTTCCAGATCTCACCTCAATCCCCAAGTAGTGATTTTATGCGGATTACAACCTGAAATATTAGAGGCTGCAACATCCTGTTGAAGACCCATCTTCTAAAAAGGAAAATCGAGTTGGAAAATCCGATAATCATGTTTCTCCAAGAGACTAAATGCTTGGTGGAAGAACTAAGAGGAATAGGTAAGAAAGCATGGTCGATTTGTGAAGTTATGGCCATTGATGCTAAAGGATCGGCGGGGGTGATTTTCATTCTTTGGAACCCTGGAGAGGTCACTCCAACAGGCTTCTTTTCCTCCTGCTTCTCCCTCTCAGCCACATTTTTGGTCTTGTCGACCAAGACCAGGGGCTTCATCTCTAATGTTTATGGTCCCTCATCATCCATCCTGAAACCCACCTTCCTAAATTCCTTTCTATCCATGAAAGAGTTGGTGGGTTCAGCCCCTTGGATCCTTGGAGGAGACTTCAATCTGATCCGAACACTTGACGAAAAAAAAGGAGGCATTCGACAGTTGAATCCCATAAATGAGCACTTTAATGAAGCTATTGAAAGGATGGAATTCGTTGATATTAGAGCGACCAATAATATTTTCACCTGGAATAATAAGAGAACAGGGGACATAAGCATTGCTTGTCGTCTAGACCGCTTCATGGTCACGGAATCGGTCATGATGGCTGGAGGAGAGTTGATAGTGGTAGTACTTCCCTCTATCAGATCGGACCACTGGCATGTTAGCCTGGAATGGTTGAGGGTTGGGGAGAACCTTCGAAGACCATTTATATACGAATAGTTTTGGCTACTCCACAAAGATTTCCCGGAGAAGCTTCAGCAGTGGTGGTTAGAGATTAGCCCTATTCAAGGTACACTTATGTACCAGTTCCAACAAAAGTTGAAGATCCGCAAAGGTCAAATAAAGCTTTGGAAAAAAGTCCTTCGGGAACATCTTCCAATAAAAACTCTGGATGGACAAGAAGATGCGGGAAGTTCAGCAGAAAGGACTCATCCTGGGCTTCATTGAGGAGGTGAGAATAGAGGAGTAGCAATTACTACAAGAGTTCACAGCTCGAGAGCAACAGGAAGAAATCCTCTGGAAGAAAAAATCCCAAAATCGCTGGCTCCAGGAAGAGGAACGCAATACCAAGTTTTTTCACAAAGCTTACATTCAGCATCATCAAGAAAACCGCCTGGTACGGTTGAAGCGAGCTAATTGCACCCACGCTGAGACCCAAGGTGGTCTCGAAAGTATGAAGAACTGTGTTGAGCTGAGCAAGTGGAAATGGAAGATAAAGAACACCGCCATTATTTATTGATCTTACGAGCAAACCCTAATACATTTTCTCGATAAACTTTGCCGCCAGTCATTCTCCCTAGCCGTGGCGTATACGTTTATACGTAACAATGTATGGATAGCACATTCTAAATCACCAGTCGACAGCTAAATCAAACGAACATTTTCCATCGACCACAGAAAACGATGTCGCTAATACACAACAAACATTCATCGCCATGATTTATCGATCACAGAAAGCGACACGCCACAACCTTCATAAGACATGACAATCATTCCTCGCTATGATTTTATATCGATCACAGAAAACGACATCTCATAAGACACGAAAAACATTCCTTGCTATGCTTTAATTAGAATAAATGCTTTAACTAGAATAAGACATACCAAAAAATTACCATACGATGTTTTAGGGCAGCACGGCCACTGGAGATGGCGTTAGCCCTTTCGCAGTAAGGAAAGGGCTGACGGTGCTTCAGTCATTTTTGCCTTTAAATTTTGTAACCTTAGTACATTTGATGCTTTATCAAGAATCAAACCCAACCTGTAAAATTAAAATTCCATAACTAATGATGTTTCAATTAAAATCAATGCATCATATCCTCTCCTATCCTCCTCGTACAAGATAGTTTTTTCCCATTGAGAATTGATGATATGTTTATGACTTAGTAACTTAGTAGAAGAATTTGGTAAACATTATGGAAGATTCTCTTAAATGATGCCTATGACTTGCTACATAATCTACAAGAATATGATAAACAACATGAAAGATCCCATTGAGACAATAGCTATGACTTTGTACACAATCTACAAGAACAAGATAAACAATATAGACAACAAGAAGCATCTTAAGATTACTTCAAACTCTAGTCAAAACCATAATATTTTGAAGGGGTTACTCTACTTAATATCATAATACTAAATATATTATTACATCTAAATTCAAGGACAAATTGTGATGTAAAAGGGAATTAAATGTTAAGGGAAAACTAAGATACTATAAAGAGGTGATTAATGAATTAGAGGTGTAAAAAAATATCTCTAAAGAAAACATTTAACATTGCTAAAATAAGAACAAACTATCATAAAATCCATAATGAAAGGGAGTTGGACAATTATTAACTTTTTAACTAGTTTATGGTGATTTATGGATGCTTCTCTTAAAACTCTTCAAGCACTGAAATACAAATTTAAAGCAAACTAACTAATTCTTACCTTTTCAAATTTTCCCCTTAAATTACAATATACCAAGTTTGGTCTCAGTGGAGTTTAATAAACATCATAAATATTTATAAGAGTTGGTTCAAAAACATGTACCCTCTATCAGAAGAATCTTGATTACCATTAGTCCAAGAAAACGGTGCTTGGCACGACACTTGTAGACAGAGATGAAACCAAAGCCGAAATTCTTCTTCAGCAGCAGATGGCCCGTCATTTCAAGATCACTCTTGCCAAGGAACCTACTACCCAGCCCACCCAAGTTGGAGAGACGAGTTTTACCAGTAGTTAACTCTGTCTATTTTTCTTTTTGTTTAGACTTTTTCAAATACTGCATCAGAGCACTTGTGCTTGATAAGTATGTCTGTTAAACTCTTTCTCTGTAAATGCTTGATTTCCTCTTAGGATGAGTGTTCTAAACTTAGTTTGCAACTCTATTTTGGGGTCTTTTTTCTCAATTGAGAGATGGCCCGGTACAGATGGCCCGGTACATCTCTATTATTGTATATTTTAGTGAAGGCAATATAAGGATCTGCATCTAGCTTACAAAAAAAAAAAAGATATGTACCCCACTTAAAAACATCCAAATGTGTAAATTTTTTAGTTATTTAAAATTTCAATGGTGTACTATATTTATCTAGTAGAATACCTCGAATATCATATGCAAAAACATAGGGTGAGAAAAGTGTGTTTGGTATGCCAGTAAAATTATTTTTACAAATTTCAAATAGAAAAAACAATATCCAGTTATGTATTTATATATTTATTTTAAATAACTTGATAAATTTTGAAAAATCAAAATATTTTTTAGATACTTTTATACAGATTGATTGGACCTAAATGTTAAGAACTTCTAGGAAGTTACATGTTCAAATATGTAGGGGCTAAGATATGTATACCTCTACTAAACTTTAGTAATAGTTCAACGATTTTAAAATTTAAGTAGATATTGTTTTCAACATATTGTGATTCATATAACATCTAATTTTTTTTTTTAATATCTAACAAATAATATATATATATATATATATATATATATATATATATATTCCTTTTGATTTGATTGATTTTATAATATTAATTCAATTTCCATGATTACGTGATAAGAGGAAGAAAAAATTCCAAATAACAAGAATATTCAATTACATTTATTTACTCATTATGTTAAGGATGTTAAGTAGGGTGCACCACTTTTTATGGATGTTTCTACTAACATCAAAATAATAACATATTGAAACTTATATATTATTATATAAATATGATTTTAAGTATATATATTTATAAAAAATATAACAAAATTGATTATATAAAGCAAATTCACATTTAATAAAGTAAAATAAAAAGTGATGTGGACGGTGTTTTCAACATGTTGTGATTCATATGGCATCTAAAAAATGTATTTTTTTTTATGTTTAACGAATAAAAAAAATATTTTTTTTTTGTTTACATTTGATTGATTAATTTACTATCCAAATTTTATAATATTAATTCAATTGTCACGATTACTTAATATACAATTTAAAATCATTTATATTGTTAAAATTATTTTAAAAAAAATTATATCCAGAAGATAATCATCAATATTTCTATAATGATTATAATACAAACACATACTAATAAGAAAATATTTTTTAAATAAAAAATAAAAAAATAAAAAATATAAAGTCTTTAAATATTATGATGTCATTTGACCATTTCCAATTTATATAATAAAACAAACAAAAATTTCTTAATTTTATTATACACACTTGAAACGAAAGTATAGTACCATACCTTTTACACTCACGTTTAAATTACTCAAGATACATGTTATTACTGAACACCACTACCAGTGAAATTTTATGAGGTAAGTTTAAATTCATTTTAATGTATAAATGAAAACAAAAAACTTTTATTGTATTTAGATTGTCTAATTTTAAAAACAAATATCTATTTTTTGAAATTATTATAAAAAATAAGTTTAAAAAATAGAAATAAATATATTCAAATTTAATAATCTAATAAGTAGAATTGACATAATTTTTTGGGAGGAGTGTAAAAGGCAGAAGGTTTCATGGT
The DNA here is from genome assembly GCA_027924585.1 of Larix kaempferi. Taxonomy (NCBI): domain Eukaryota; kingdom Viridiplantae; phylum Streptophyta; class Pinopsida; order Pinales; family Pinaceae; genus Larix; species Larix kaempferi. The sequence continues at coordinate 17,095,290 of BSBM01000074.1, read as the reverse complement.
GATCTAGGGTTGCAGGTTTGATCAATTTGAGGCTGGGTTTGCAAGGGCCTTGTGCCTGTTCCTTCTCTTTTGGGAATGGCGAGTAAGGATGGACGAAGCAGTGGGTGGGGAGGAACCGCCTCCTACGCCATACAAGAACAAAGCAAAATGCAAAGAAACAATGCTAGAATCTGAAAATCAAGATGGGAAGGGAGGAGCTGGGTCTAGTGGGGTGGGAAGAATTACCCCTAATGAAGCTGAAAATAGAAGACCAGGGCAGTGTCTGCCCAAATAAAAAATGGTACCTAAACTTCAGATTCATTCGGAATGGATCCGAGAGGACATCCAATACATGAAAGAGCATGCTCTCATTGGGAAGTTCGTAGCAATTTGGACGGCTGAGAAGGCATTGATATGGTGGATTAATACCACTCGGAAACTGCAAGGACATTATGATATCTAGATTGGAGCAAAGGGTTAACTTACGGTAGTCTTCTTCAACGAAACTAACCGCTCAAGAATCTTCGATAATGGGCCTTATTTCTTCCATTCGGAAGGTCTCTACCTGCGTCCTTGGAAAGAATGCTTCAATCTGGATAAGGAAAACTTAACCATTGCCCCGGTGTGGATTCATTTGTATTCCCTCCCCACGGAATACTTGAAACAAGAAATCCTCACAGACAAGGTAATATGTTGGGAGTCTTTGTCAAGGTTTCAGAGCAAACAAAGAAAATGAGATACACTTCTTATGCCAGAATATGTTTGTATATGGACATATCTTAAGATCTGTCGGATGGGAATGAGTTATCATGGGGCGATGAAGAATGGTTCCAAGCAATTGATTCCAAACAGATCCCCTTCAGATGCAGACGATTTCATGAATATGGGCACCTTTTCCGTGACTGCCCCCTCAACAAAAGACCGGTGAATGATAATATTAAGGGAAAGAACAATGAACATGGATTCAAGAAAGTGGATCCCCAGAAAAGAACATCTAAGAGAATCGCAGGACTCGAGATCAATAAGAAAATGTAGACCCACAACAGATTTGAGTTTCTATACTTGGAACAATCGAAGGAAAACCCTTTGGAGGGTCAGATCAAAGAGAATCCAACACCTGAACCCACCCCCATGTCTTCAGAATTCACCCCCCAAGATCCTGATAAAGAATTAGTAATGGCGGAGGCTCCTCCCTCAGGAGAAGAAGGAGAAGAAATAGAGTTTGGAGAATTAGATCTAGAAGGGTTGGAAGCGGTTGTATCTGCAAAATTCCCTGAACCCATTTCACATAAGCAGGTCTCCCTGCTGGAAAAATCTATTCTAAAGACCAAGCACATCAAACTCCTGGGAATAAATTCAAAATATCTCAAGGAACCGGATGGGAAAAGGAAAGGAGAAAAGGAAAAAAGAGGGAGGCACAGCAATGCACAGAGAATCCAATTAGTTGGTTCAAAGCTTGTTACCACAAGGCAATACCCCACCATAGTGGCAGCTCTCACGTCAATCCCCAAGTAGTGATTTTATGCGGATTACAACCTGGAATATTAGAGGCTGCAACAGCCTATTGAAGATCCATCTTCTAAAAAGGAAAATCGAGTTGGAAAAGCCGATAATCATGTTTCTCCAAGAGACTAAATGCTTGGTGGAAGAACTAAGAGGAACAGGTAAGAAAGCATGGTCGATCTGTGAAGTTATGGCCATTGATGCTAAAGGAGCGGCGGGGGTGATTCGCATTCTTTGGAACCCGAGAGAGGTGACTCTAACAGGCTTCTTTTCCTCTTGCTTCTCCCTCTCAGCCACATTTTGGGTCTTGGGGACCAAGACCAGGGGCTTCATCTCTAGTGTTTATGGTCCCTCATCATCCATCCTGAAACCCACCTTCCTAAATTCCTTGCTATCCATGAAAGAGTTGGTGGGTTCAGCCCCTTGGATCCTTGGAGGGGACTTCAATCTAATCCGAACGCTTGACAAAAAAAAAGGAGGCATTCGACAGTTGAATCCCATAAATGAGCACTTTAATGAAGCTATTGACACGCTGGAATTCGTTGATATTAGAACGACCAACAATATTTTCACCTGGAATAATAAGAGAACAGGGTACATAAGCATTGCTTGTCGTCTAGACTGCTTCATGGTCACAGAATCGGTCATGATTGCTGGAGGAGAGTTGACAGCGGTAGTACTTCCCTCTATCAGATCGGACCACTGGCATGTTATCCTGGAATGGTCGAGGGTTGGGGAGAACCTTCGAAGACCATTTAGATACGAATAGTTTTGGCCGCTCCACAAATATTTCCCGGAGAAGCTTCAGCAGTGGTGGTTAGAGATTATCCCCATTCAAGGTACACTTATGTACCAGTTCCAACAAAAGTTGAATATCCGCAAAGGTCAAATAAAGCTTTGGAATAAAGACTCCTTCAGGAACATCTTCCAAGAAAAACTCTAGATGGAAAAGAAGATGCGGGAAGTTTAGCAGAAAGGACTCATCCGGGGCTTCATTGAGGAGGTGAGAACAGAGGAGCAACAATTACTCCAAGAGTTCACAGCTTGAGAGCAACAGGAAGAAATCCTCTGGAAGAAAAAATCCCAGAATCGTTGGCTCCAGGAATAGGAACACATTACCAATTTTTTTCACAAAGCTGCCATTTAGCATCGTCAAGGAAACCTCCTGGTACGGTTGAAACGAGCTAATTGCACCCATGCTGAGACCCAAGGTGATCTGGAAAGTACCCTAAACAGTTATTTCGCTAACCTCCTAGAGGAACCTGACATTCATAGACAGGAGGCCCAATCCTAGGTTCTTCATCACATTCCTAAGGTGATAACGGATGAGCACAACCTCTTGCTGATGAAACCAATAGGGATGGAGGAGTTGGAGGGAGCGGTCAAACAGATGGTAGCAGATAAAGCTCTGGGACCGGATGGGTTTACCATAAACTTCTTCCACTCTTGCTGGGATTGGTTGAAAGACGAGGTTTTGGCTCTTTTCGAATATTTGCGAAAGATGGGATTGATTTTGAAAGCCCTTAAATCAACTTTCCTCACGCTAATTCCCAAGGAAACAAGAACTGAAGACCCAGGGAAGTTCAGACCTATTTCCTTGTGCAATGTCATTTATAAGATCATTACCAAAGTAATTGCTAACAGATTACGTCCTCTACTACCGCTCCTCATCCCCTCGGAGCAAGCCGGTTTTGTGGAAGGTCGCCAGATCATGGATGGCATAATCCCGGTTCACTAAGCGATCCATTCTTTAAAGATGGACAAAATTCCAGGTATGATGTTAAAGCTAGATCTATCCAAAGCCTATGATAGACTTAATTGGCATTTTCTTGCTAAAGTTCTCAGAAACTTTGGCTTTTCAGTGATTTGGACTAATTGGGTTATGAGTATGGTTTCCTCTACCTTTTTTTGATCCTGGTCAGTAGGACTTCATCTCAGCCTTTCCAGGCATCTAGAGGCATCTTCCAAGGTGATCCTCTGTCTGGGGAGAATGCTCAAATCCATGAAACACGAGGGCCAGATTTGGGGGCTCACTCTTAGTGAAGGGAATGAACCTCAAACTCATCAACAATTTGTTGATGATACAATGCTGATGGGCCCTCCTACTGCTCAGGAAGCCCTGGGAGTTAAGAAAGGGTTGGAAACTTTCCTCGAAGCCAATGAATTAGAAATCAATAAGGAAAAATGTCAAGTGTATTTCTTCAATACCCTGAGAATCACTAGAAGAAACATCATTCGGATTCTGGATTTCTCGGAAGGGCTTCTTCCTTCTGAGTATCTGGGTGCTCCCCTTGCAGAGTCCACCATCCGTCAGATCTCCTGGAAGGACCTGCTCAACAAGCTCAAGCATAAACTTGGTTAGTGGACCTTCAGAGCTCTCAACCTCCAAATCCATTTCATCCTGGTAAAATCTATTCTCCAAGCCATGCCCCTTTATCTTTTCTCTATTTTGGTTTCTCCCAAGTCAATCCTCAAGCAAATTCGGTCTATCCATAGGGACTTCCTTTGGGGACTCAAGGAAGGACACGAGAAATGGGCATTGGTTGACTGGGATACCTTATGCAAGCCCAAATTTTCTGGAGGATTGGGTCTTCGGGACCCTGTCAGCATAAACAAGGTTTTGGGAGAAAAAATATGGTGGAGATGGATCACTCACACTGAAGAATTGTGGGGGAAACTTTGGCACCATAATTATGCCCCCCCAGTGGCCTAAATAGCATCTTATCACATTCCAAGAAGCCTTACCAGGTTCCTGCATCTGGAAAGCGGCCCAGGAAAATAGGCTCCTTGTCGAAAGACACAGTTTTTGGGAAATTAAAGACAGTGCCTCGACCCTCTTCGCTCAGAATGCATGGAAACAATTACCATGCTTAGCCAATAGCGAGAAAATTCTTGATTTGTGTATCTACCTCCAAAAATTCCCTTTAGAGCGAGTGAGGGACTTTTGGGAACCCCAATCCACTGATGTTCACTTCAGAACTTGGAAGCCCAAATCCTGGTGGCAATCCCTTACACGTGAGGAAAATTTGGATAGTTTCTACGAAGAGCTATGCAAACGCAGGATTTCCAAAGTTGAAGGGCAAGCTAAAGTTTGGTGGGGCTACTTGAATACTGGCAATTTCAGCATCAAAGAGGCCATGGGTTTGTACATGGAGACCTACAGAATGGAACCCAAAGACAAGTGGCATAAGATATGGAGAGGAAATTGGTGGCCTAAAATCGCTTCTTTTAGCTGGCTACTATTACAACATCGTATTCTCACCTGGGAGAATTTTAAAATACGAGGGACTATAATACCTCCAAGATGTAGCATGTGCGAGAATGATGTAGAAACTATAAATCACCTTCTTGACTCCTGCCCCATGGATTCCTTTTTTTGGGAGAAGGGGGAAGAGTGCTTCCGAAAAAATGCAAGGGTGCGGGACCGCCCTAATTTGTCCATAGCCAACTGGCCGTCCAAAGGGTTTAAAAATGAAATTTTGAATAAGATTTGGGAATTATTTCCAGTTTTTGTGGTCTGCGAGTTGTGCAAGGAAAGGAACAGACGTATCTTTGATGAAAAAGCTAAAACAATTGAGGATGTCTGGAAGACCATGGAAATTCACATTAAAGAATCGCTAATATTAAATCAATGGACATTAGAAGCTATGAAAATGGATAGTGCAAAGAAACAAATCTTGAATGATTGGGGCATTTTTACCTTACCTTCCAGCATTGGTTGTCCTCGAAAAGTGGTCACGCCTCCTCTTAGTCCTGAAGTTTGGAATCGCCCGAGTAAGGGCACGTTTAAAATTAACATCAACGAGGCCGTGAAAGGAAACCCTAGCCCGGCCGAGTTCGGTGGAGTTATCATAAATGAGGAAGGAAACATCTTGGGAACTTACTGGGGTGACATTGGCGAAAACACCAAAAATGTGGCGGATCTTGGAGGAATTGTCAGTTGCATAAGATGGGATTTTCAATAGGGTTGGAATCCTCTGGTGGTGGAAGGGGATTCTACCATTATTATCTACACAGCGACCCGAATCTAGCATGGTTTGAACATTGCCAAGGTCTCCTACAATTGGAAATGGGAATCTAGGCTAATGGCTCTTAGGAGTCTCCTAGACTCTAATCTAGCCATCCATTTTTTGCATGTTCGACGTAAAGGAAACAGGGTGGCGGATGCCTTAGCAAACAAGGGGTAAATTCTCATCTTTCCTTCTTTGGTGCTTTGCCTTAGGACATGCGGGACGTCATTTTGAGAAGTCATTGCAAAGGTTTGGCCAGCAAAGACCTTGGCCACATGGCACATCTCATGGATCGGGCTCGTCAGGATTCCATATGGACCTCCCCGTACCCACAGGGGGCCTCAAACTTTGTTCCTCTTCTCCACCACGTTGATGCAAGGATAACTTGAAGGAACTCTCATGATCCCGAGGATATCAATGAAGAGATGGAGGATCCAGATTATCGGGAGGAGCTAGCAGCAATCAATATCCTGGACATGGATAATCCCACTATAGACCATCATGATGGTACCATCTAGACAGGTGCAGGCATGGTGGAAGTGATGCTAGTGGGAAGTGGCATGGGGCTTGGGTCAGCCAGCTTCCTAGAATGTCACATTGTCACTAATGGGAGCTCTCAATCATCATTTTGATGTCGTTTCATCCCCATCATTGTTCCATCGAGGAAGTTGTCCTCTCAGGGGATAACTTTCATTGTGCTGATAGCAGTAACTCGGAGGGTACTACACTGATGCGAAAGTACTGCATCCTCGATTTCAATTGTACATGATGGCTCTTTGCATGGATTTTGTGGCATTCGACCTCCTCAAGGCCATTAATGGAATCTTTTCACCCATGGGGATGTCTGTGTCAATCTCCCGAATTTAAATTGGCACCACTCTCGGCTTTCCTCATGATTTCCTATAAATATGCTCTCTGGTGACGTGGAAAAATTCCATCTGAGAGAGCTATATGTCAAGAATTGGTTGAGAATCTGGGTGTCTTTCTGTTGTTTTAGTGCCTCACATTCCATCATGGTTCCCCGTATAAGAGCTTGCAGCCGCAAAGGCTCCAACAGAGGTGATGGTTCTTCTCGCCCCAGGGGCGATGGTCGTTCTCAGGGCGAAGGCCCTTCTCACTAGCCTCCCTTAGAGATGGAGGGTTCTGATCCCCAGGCATTCAACTGGGCTGCTCAGTATTTGGCCGAGACACCTGCTCCGATAGAGGCACAGATTGCACACAGGGAAGTTTCCCTCTTGAGAGAATACGAAGCCCATATGGGTCGTAAGTTGATTGCCAACCCCTTCTGAGCTTGTCAGATTTTGCTGTCATGGGATATTCAAGCTAGGAACCAACTGGCTTAGGGAATTCACGAAGTCATTCAAATTATAAAAGGGGGTCAACAAACTAATTCAGCCGGGGTCCACCTCCTCAAATCTACCTTAAAGGATTATATGGACACCTAGTGGGACTTTACTTGTGAGGAACCTTTATCTCCTTTGGGGGAGCACCCTTCTCCCTGACTGGTCCAGGCGGTCTGCTTCCATGCTGTTGGCTTCTATATTTTTGTTGGTATGTGCTCCTTTCGGCTCTCCCATGGATTGAGTCTCTTCTTTCGAAGCTCAGTTTTTTGTGCAGACTTCGGCTATTAGTTTGGTGCTGCGTTGGGGGCCGCTCGCGAGGGCCTTCGTTTTTTGTGTGTTAATGATTTTGTTGTGCATCTGACCATGTTGCGGACTTCAAAGGTTTTGTTTCCTTCGGCTATCATTCTGGTTGTCTGTTTTGGCATTGGCATATTCTTTGACTTAGCAGTCACGGGTTTCTTTTTTGATCCCCTCTACTTCAGGGACTTGTAAAGTCATGTAATCTGCTCTTCAGCTGGAACTTTTATGCTTTGATGACCATACCATTGCCACAATTACTTGTTCACTTACTAAAGATTTGTGAGTGCTTTATTTAGGCACCCACTTAATATCTTGTCTTGTGGATTGGTCAGTTGTTGAAGTCTTTTGAATTGACTAAATAAAATATCACACATAATATGATATTTATATTTTTACCAATGGAAAAAATAAAATATAATATAAAAATAGTAGTTATAATAATATATTTAAATAAATTTAATATTCATATATTAAATTTAGTCTTTAAAAAATATATATAATATAAAAATAATAATTATAATAATATATTTAATTAAATTTAATATTCATACATTAAATTTAATCTTTAAAAAAAATGTTTTCTCTGCATTTCAAAGAATCTAAGAAAATACATTTTATACAGATACTATCCAAATAGGCTAATATACAGGTTATAACAAAGAGACTATTTAATTAAAATGAATCCTTTAATAATAAAGTGACAAACAATAAAGTGACAAACGGAGTCTAGGACATCTTTTTCACTCTTGATTACCTTATACCAATGGCTTTCTTTGACGGGGCAGCTCAAAATGGATTATGTGTCGTGGGAGGTGTTATTTTTCTGAGTAAGGAGCACTACTTCACTCTTAAAATGTATGGAGGGCAGGGGTCAAATACCAAGGCTGCGATGTTAGCACTATGGTGTGTACTTACTGTTGCAAATTCCTTTGGACTTCCGAGAGTTGAAAGTGTTTGGGGACTCTTGAGTTACAATAAAATGGGCTCTTGAAGAATATAAAATTAATTTCATCTATCTTTACCAATGGTGTAGCAGAACAAGAGAAACAATTAATCTTTTCAGTGAGATTAATTTTGAACATATCTATCGACAAAACAATACATTTGCAGATAAACTGTCAAAAGAGGCATTTGCAGGTGAAGAAGGTGTTGTCTACTGGGAAGAGATGCTGGATTCACAGGCTATAGAGAAAGGGGTGGTTGGAAATTTTGAGCTCTAGAACTTTTGGTCCTCGAAGCATTAAGGCCTATGGTTATCTGTTTTTGTGTCATATACTGAAATTATGTAATTTTTGTGTCTTGATGGATATGAGTTATATATCAAGATCATAAGTCTGTTTTAAAACTTAATACTTTGTATTATTTGATTCATAATATGAATAACAATAGTATGGTTTCTTTTAGCTCAAAAAAAAAGAGTATACTTATAATTATGATTTTTTTTATGATTAATTTATTTTTAATAATAACATATTAATTTAATAACTATATTTACTTTTATTATTTAATAAATATGTTTTATGATTCTATATTTTTTTTCCCGCGAAAAAAATCATACTATTGATATTCAAAACTTGAATCAAATAGTACATGATGATCATGATTCTTCAAGAGATCAGTACATAATATATGATATACATATCGAGCCCAAAATCAGACCTATGGTCCTTGGCAAAGCATAAATATTCAAAACAGATTCAATACACAGGGCACAAATGTTCCAAAATCAAAATTAACTGAAACAACCTAAATAGTAAAAGTTTCCAGTGTCAACACACTGATCCTCCAAGATTTCCTCCCAAACTATGTAATCTTCTTCGCCATCCAGTGCCAGTTTAGAGAGGGTGTCAGCTTGTACATTATGCTCTCGGTAAATGTGCTCCAAGTTCACCTGTCCCAGTTTCTGTAGTTCATCCTTCACTCTATCGCACTAGCAGGATAACTGTAGAACCTGCAGATCATACTCCCCCAACGCCCATTTTATAGTCACCCGAGAGTTGCCATATATCTTCACATTAGACAGTCCAAAACAATTGGCCACCTTCGCCACACACCAAAGTGCCAAAAGTTCCGCCTTCATATTAGAACCCCTTCCGCATTTCATCTTCAAAGTAAAATAATGTTCCTGATTGAGATAAATAACTCCCCCAGCTCCGCATTCTCCCCCTGCAACATCCCCATCAAAAAACAATATTGGGCAAGTAACCTCCAATTGAAACAACGTAATATCCCTGTGACCCCTGGTCTTATCCCCCACTGGGACATTAGTATAATAGCTAATTACAGACCTCGACAAGTGGTTCAACTGAGGTTTAATGTCTTCAAATAGAGCCTTATTTCTATTTCCCCAAATCACCTAGTAGATATAAATCGGGAGATTCTGATGATCCATGCACGCTGATCTCCACAGCTTCAGAGAAGTAGCAATGTCTCCACCACCCCATCTTACTTTGATGTCAAAGATATGGTAAATCTGCTCCCATAATTCCAGAGTAAATGAGCATTCCATAAAAAGATGTTTAGCAGATTCCGAATTACATTCACAAAGGACGCACCTGCTGGGACCAGCCCACCCCATTAAAATGAGGTTCTCCCATGAATTCAATCTATCCTGGAGGACAAACCAGAAAAAACATTTTAATTTAAGTGGTAATTCCTAGTACCAAAGTTTGTCATACCACCACTGTTTCGGATAGACACATCTATCTTTAATCATATAACAATATGCCGAGCTTGCAGTGACAGTCCCAGTAGCTTCATTCCCACTCCAAACAATAATATCAGCATTGTTATTGAGTCTGATTCCATTACGTTTAAGCATATAAATATATTCCCTCCATTCCCCAGCAATATCTGGACTTAACCGAAGCTCCTCCGCAGAAGCCTAATAAGCAGAATCAATATTACCCACAGAACTCAGTGTAAAATGCCCCGCATTCCTCACTTGCTGAAGCAATATTGAAGATAAGCCATAAGACTCAGTCATTCCTACAATAGGATCAACCCCGATAGCTACCTCTTCCCCGCATCCAACTTTCCAACTCAACCCCAGGGCCAACCATTTGTATACCTTCATAAATCCATTCCAGATTGGTGATATACCCCTCACCTTCTTGGTCGGCGTCCTAAGCCAGTGCGACACCTCCATTTTTAACATATTTATGGTGAATGAGCTTCGACCACAGTGTGCTACCAAAGATGGCACATCATAAGTTTTTCAACCTCAATGTTTCACTAAAAACCTTTAGATCCTTAATACCCCATCCCCTGGCCTCTACCGATAATGAAATCTTCTCCCAACCCACCATCACCAAACAATTCTTATTCAAGCCTCCAGTCCATAAGAAGTTGAACATTATGATTCTATATTTTTCAACCGATTATGATTCTATATTTATAATTACATAATGTTTTAATAATATTATTTATTATATTTTTATCATTTGAATAAATGGTATCATTAAAAAATGTGAAAACTTAGAGGTGAAAAGCAATGTAAAAACTTAGCGCATAAGAACGATAAATTATTTGAAAATATATTATGTAAAACTTAGCACATAATTAGAAAGATAAATTATTTGAAAATATATTTATTTATATTTTGATTTTGAGAATAAGAAAGCAAGACGAAATTAACTTATTTGAAATTATTGTTAAATATTTGAAAGAAATAATATTAAGAATAAAAGAGAACAATATATTTAGAAGTTAAATTTTAGTTTATGTTGAACTTGATTTTTTAAATTCAAAAATAAATTTATTATCATTATTTGAAAGAGTGATTAGAATCATCCTAAATAGTTCAAATAAGTTGGAATTATTTTATATTTAAAAAATAACATTTCTATATATATAATTTATTTAAGTATAAGATAAAATTTGATTTAAATTATTTTAAATGAATTTATTGTTGGATGGGAAAAATATTCACATTACAGTGTAACAATAAATAGTATCATTATTTACTCATTTTCCTTATAGTTATTTTTCTTTATGAAATAATTAACCTTATTTTGCTACGTACACAACTAATTTCTTCATTTAAGCTTACTAAATAATTTTATGTATAAACAAATGATTTCATGTGGTGTTTTCTAGTCCTACAACATAAAATAATATATGATATAAGGTTAAGATGTAATAAACAAAAATTTAGAACAAGAAATATTATACAAATGAAAGAATAAGATGGCAGAATATGAGCTTTAGTTAGGAGAAAACTTATGGAAGCACTATTCATGGACTTTTTAAGGTAGGGTGAGCTTTCACTACAACAAACCTTTGTTATAGCTTTGTTGCTATTTAAATAGCCTTTTTATGTACAAAACCCTAACTACTTGATATGGTCAACTAATTAATAGATACAACTTCCTAGTTGGTCTTAAATAATACCCCTTTTACATTGATTGATGAACACGAACTTCCCTAGCATTATTTCAAAGATATGACCATATACAATTTGTGAATAGCTACTAGAGTAAGGTGGGTAAGGGTAGGACTCTAACATGCCCTTCCCCTCCGAAATAAATGTTATCCTCGACATTAAAAGTGTGGGAATTGCTTAAAATGTCGGTTCCCAAGTGGCATCCTCTAGCATCATATATTTACACTAGATCAAAACTTATTTGATTGATCTCCTTTGCAATTATCATTCCCTAGAAACCAATACTACAGCCGGCTAAAGACAAATGGAGCCTTCCTCATCAAATTTATGTAAGTTGGTCTACATTTACAGTTGGACCCCGCCACATTTCTGAGCGAAGGGATGTGGAAGACGGGTCGAAATTAATAGTGATTTGGAAAAGCGATCTTGTAGGAAACATGTTCAATGCACTATAGGATGTTGTAGGGTCAATAGAACATTGGAGTGAGTTTCTGATGGAGATGGCCCTTGAGGGATGTTTGTTTACAAGGTTGGAGGTGAAGAAACACCCGATCACCAACTTCAAAGAGTACTTGAAGTGATGTTGATCATCCTGTTGTTTAATTTTATTTTGAGCGATAACCAAATTTTTTTAAGGAGGTAGAGAATGTCTATATTCAAGTCTGGATTGTACCACTCACTGCCTAAACCTGGAGGACACCTGGTAGATAGAAAATAATTGATAATATTTTTTGACCATACACTACTTCATATGGTGTCAACTTAATGGAGATGTGATAAATGGTATTTTACCACCATTTGGAAAGAGTGAGCCATTGGGCCCAGTGGTGTGTTTGGTCTAATGCAAGGAATCATAAGTAAATTTCCAAGCATTTATCAATAGCTTCCATTTGATCATCCATTTGGGGGTGATATACTGTGTTGAGATTTAGCTGAGTGCCATAAATTTTAAACAACTCCTACCAAAACTTGCTATTGTAAAAGTGGGGTCATCATCGAAGACAATATAAGTGGGCATGCCATGGAGCTTAAATTTTTTATCCATGAAGTTGATTTTTTCCACTATTTAGGGTGTAAAACTTGTTCGTAAGGCATAGAAGTGGGTGTGTTTGCTTAGAAGATTTGCTACCACCATAATGACTCTCTTATTGCTTTCCTTAGGAAGCCCCATAATTAAATCCATAGAGAGAGAGGTATGTCCATATATGGTTGGGAATGGTAAGTGGATACAAAAAAACGGGTGACTTCATTGTTTCACCTTTATGTTGTTGGAAAATGTCACACACTACAACAAAGTTGTGGATCTATCATTTTTCATGCCTTCCCCAAAGAAAGAGAACTCAATTCTTTCATAAGTTTTATGAAATATTTTGTGCATTTTTATGGGTGATGAATGTAATTGCTCTAATGTTGATGGTTTCAAGTATAAACCCGAGGTGAGAAAGATGTACTCCTTATACCTCAAATATTTTTGTGCCATGTAAGCTTAGGAGGAGGGTTCAAGTCTTCTTGGAGTCATTTGATTAGGAATATAACTATTTCCTAGGGAAACCATTCCAATTGTTCTTCATCGACCCATCCTCATAGTGGTAAGGATAAGGTGAAGAGTGAATCCTCCTCTTCAAATTGCCAAGACAAAGAATCTACCACCACATTATCATGACCCTTATTATATATGATTTCATAATCATAACCCAACATCTCAGTTCCCCATTTATGTTTCTTAGGCGAGAACAACCTTTGTTCCAATATATAATTGAGACTATGATGGTTGGTCTTGATCTTGAAATTCCACCCTATTAAATATCGTTGGCATGTCTCAACTTCATGAAGAATAACCAACATTTCTTTCTCATAGGTGGATTTTTCTTGACTTGATGGTGAAGGCCAGTGGGAATACTTCTTGTAGTTGTTAGAAAAATGATAGAAGAGAAATAAAACTAAAAATGAATGCGGAAATAAAACACAAAAGAGAACAATACAAGAGAGGCATTGATATACGTGGCTCACCCAATGTGGGATACATCCATGGAGAAACAACTAGTCATTTTTGTATTTCATCCAAAAAAATGAATGGATACAAACTTCAACACATCCATTGAAACTTCCTCTTCACTCTCTCATAGTATCCTCTATCAATCACCATGTTCTCTCACAATCCACAGTCATAATAAAATGCCCCTTTTAAAAGAGGGTTTCCTTTGAGGGAAATAAAATACATGAACATAATATCTACCATCAGATCTATAACCAAATGGTGAACACTCTAGATTGGCGATGAAAATTATAATATTTTACAAGGCATTTTTTCCAAAAGAAATCTCTTCTAGAGGGCTCCATTATCTGTTGCCACCCCCTTGAACCCCCCAACTATAGAAGTGGGGGGGAATCCCCTAAACCTCCACGTCAATAAATGGGATCCAAACATGATTATAAAAAAACCTCTGACTTATGAAGATAATCAAGATCGACAACCAACAATCTCCCACTTGAAGATTAATCACAACAACTTCGCTACTACTGCACCCACTGGAGTATGCTCCAAATTTAGTCCTAGAAAGTTTCTCATCTTCACCATCATGCTTTAAGGACAACTTAAACTACATAAGAGTTAAATTTATCTTGAGTTACTCCATTTGTTAATATGTTTGTAGGATTATAGCTAGTGAGTATCTTTTCCTGCTTCAATTATCCATCTTCCAAAATTGATCATATGAAATTGTACCCAAGCTATATTGTAATGTCCCCCTCACCCAATCCGACCATCGGGAGGGGACATTGGAAAGAACCTGGGCTCCAATAATTCTCCCCAATGCATAATATGATTTTCAATAATAAACAATGTGTGCAGAAACTTAATAAACATGCACATCGGAAATAAAAATATAACCACACACATCTAACATGCAATTACCAGCATAAACATTATAGGCATAAAATAAAATAGTCCAGATTCAAATACATGAGAGTACTTATCTTTAAGAAACACAGATCCAAGCAACTGGCTGTGTAAGAGTGCTTTTCCACCCAACCATAGGCACTCAGTCTGGCATATACTCTTTCTGGTGCTGACGCCACCCCAAGCTGGGCTATGAGGCCACCAAGGCAAAGGAAACACCAATAGGATTCTATCTCTCATCCCACAACCCGTTCTACTCTTTGTGCTTAGGAAAATTCTCATATAGAGCTCTACAGGGGTCTCACTCATCCCTCACAGCCTTGGCTTCCAAAATACCTACCCCACACAACACCCTTCTAGCTCAGACATCCCCTTCACTGATCCATGGTTCTCTTGGATGATCCATATTGTTGAGTGCTTCTAGTGTGTGAATAGAAGAAGTCCAACCTGATATGGATACTATAGAACCACCTGTAGCCTTTATTTGTGACCTCTCAAGCACCTACAAGCAGCATAACTCCATGTGTAAGGTTTCTAGATTGCCCCACCTCTCTGCTCATGTACATCCAATTATTTCCCTTCCAAAAATGTAGCTTTGTATTCTAATTCGAATTTCTGGGTTAAGCATACATTCTAGTATTGGACATGAACAACCATGGTAACTCTACATAGTGTGGCAACTTGCATGAGAGAATGAGAATGGGATACAAATGATAAAAAGAGTGTTGACTCCAAGGATATGAGGTGAGGGTGAAAATATAGTTGACATGGCTTTTGACCATAGAAGAAATAGGACTGCTGACAGCTGACATAACTATCACAATCCCCATGCTTAATAACTACATGAAGTGACTTTCCCCACCAACCTCACATGTGCAATAAATGATTGGAAAATGGTCAAAAGGAGATAATTGGATTTTTCTCATCACATGAAAGAATTTAGGGTGAGTTCTAAGGTTGACACATGGAAGCATAGGATTGGCTTTCCCATAATCCCCCTTCCTCTTCCCCTCTGGTGGAATCATAGCCTCTTTGGTGCTCTTTACACAACCATTGTTGGACCATTCTATTAATTTTCAGCATAATATTTACAGACATTTCTAATTAGGCATAAAATCCAACCAAACAATCCAAATAAAAATATAACATCATACATGCCTATCCACTCACTAGTCGGGCCTTGGCCTTGAGCTCCGCACTAGTAATTCACACTAGCATATTTACATCATATACATAATATTAGGGGTATTACATATATATGTTTAATCTAAGAATGGGAGGTTGAGTTATTTGGAATATGAATAACACTCTATATGTCATTGTAAAACATTCTATTCTCCTACTTCTTTACCAATTCCTCCATAAGCTTTTATATCCAACTAATCTCTTTACTAGCCTTTGTAGTAGCAACATAATTTACTTCTGTTTGTTGAAAGTGAAACAACCTTTTGAAGTTTCAAAATACAACTTAATAAATTAAAAATGTATATAACAGACACAATATAGAATGGAAGAATCCTTCATGAAGTTCGGTGTAGAATTTACATCAAACTTCGTCGACCGATGATATTTCTTCTATAGCTTGCTCTTCACAGAATTCTTCACATATCTTATCGACCGAATCACATAGATTTTTTCTTCCTCCATTGTAGATCTTGTGCATTAGAATTACTTCATTCCGGGCATATAGTTTGGTCATGGCTAGTCTCAAGGAATTTATTTATTTCATGGGGAATGGTCTCTATAAATATTTCATGGGATTTAGTGAAGAAATTCTCCCTTGCTTGTGCAATTGTTATCTTGTTCCTCCTTGCATAATTTTGGATGTATTTTTCTACTTTCTTGTCCCACCACTCTTGAATCTCTCATTCAGCTATCATCTAAGCATGATCTTCATTTTAGCATGATTATGTACTACCGGCAATGGAACCAATGTTGTATTCCGAGGGTTGGGATGGATTGCCAATAGTATAGTAAATTCATATTAAAGATCGCATAGCATACACTATGCAAGATAACATAGTAAGTGGGACAACATTAACATGGCTTTATATTATCAAAGGTCAAATAATGTACAAAAAAAATGCTACAGATACATGGCTCAACAGCCTATATATGAATTAATATGATTTACAAGTAGTTATTTCGTTATAACTGACAGTTTGGTCGACTAACCGACCAACTAGACCGACCTGACTATGGTTGGTCGGAGGACCTAATCGGCTAGTCAACTAGGCTCCTCCAACAAGAGCATAGAGAAAAGAAGAAAATTGACGCTAGAGAAAGTAGAGTCTCAATAAAATGAGATCTAATGAAGCTACAACAAACGGAGCCATGGTGCCACCAAAATGAGAAGTAACGGTATAGACATAAACCTAATGATAAAATTTGAATGATGGTTAGAACTATGCTCATATCAATGATCTGAATGACACGTTTAGAGGGGACGAACTCTGGTTCGAAAGGTGTTATGTAGTAGTGAGAAGACTACTAAGTTAGACTATCTTGGTCCAAGAAAGGTAGCTGTAAACTAAAGTTGCTTGGGACGAGCAATAGGTGAGTGTTGGGGGGCTATTGGAGTGGATGTTTGGACCAATTTTTGGATCAGTGCAAGGAGATGGACTACGACTCATTTAGCCTCATGACTAGCATGCCAAAAGGACAAATTTAGTTAGAATTAGTTTTGGCACTTGTCTCCACATTGTAATGGGCTCAACCCATTCTAAAATGTATACATACGTAAGGTATTTTTTGGTTAAGGGATGTTTGTTAGTTGGTTCTGGATTGTTTTGTGCTTGGTTGATAATATATGTAATGCTGGGGTGTTTTTGGGTCTTTTGCAACATAGATATGATGCGCACTATGCAGGTTATGTAAGACTATCCAGATGACAATATATAACCTGTTTTGGAGCATATATTTCCTTTGTTTGATGTGATGGATGTTATGTTTAGTGTGCGCATGAATACTATGTTTATGGTATTGCTTTGAATGTATTATCAGTTCTTATGAATAATTTATCTATTTATACACATGAAATGAATGAATGGTAGATGAATAGAATGAATTCCTTATTTCCCTTCAGCACTGCAAAAGCTTCGTTTCTGTAGTCCTCATAGATGCCTTGGGTGATACTTCATTTTCTTGCAGGTGATGCCTACTAGGCTTGGAGACACTTGTGGAATGAGTGATGGGATGGTGGAATTAGTCCCTAAACGTTCTTGAAATATACAGTATAATAAAAAAACTTCATAATAATAATATGGTAGTGTGACCAAAAGTTAAGCCAACATTATAGTTCAACTAACGTTTATGTATACCTCCCTATTGGGTCAAGCATGAATAAATAATATCGTTTTCAGTGTTTATGTTTAAGTGATAATGTTAGAATCATATAAAAACCCCCAAATCCACCATGAGTAAAATTAATATATAACTATAGAAATATATATAAATATTGAAAGGTATATATAGAGAGATTTTTATGTAAGACTATAACTATAGAAAAGTGGTCTCACAAGTCATCATGGGAGGATTAAGAAGAATCAACGATCAATATTTATAATAAATGAATGAGGATCCTTTAGCATAGATTAACAATGACATAACCAAGTTAAGTGTGGTATAGACTAGAGATGGTAAGGAATCTAGTAGACCTAGAATGCCACCATAATGGTATCAAGTCTCGATGACAGCTTGAAAGAATGATCATAAATAAAACAAATGCCAAGTCAAGGATCTACAAAAAAATTTGTAGGAAAACATCGATGGTGGTCGCAAGATAAATGAGTGGATAACACACAGTTGAAGGCAAGATAGTGATGATAATAGTCCCAAGTATGCATAATAATATTTTTCAAGTCATGATTTTGAGGGGTTTTACAATTTTATTATCCTCTATGTGTGGATATCAACAAAAATAAGAGGTTTTTTATTTCTAAGGATAGGTATAAGGGTTGTCATCATGGTTAAGGAAGAAAACATGGACCTTAGGTGGTAAAGGAATCTTCTAGGAACCCATCACTAGGAATGATGCATTGAACAATCACACATGATGTATTTATGGGATTCTTGGTATTCAAATAGGTTTAAGGAGACACTAGTACTTTTTTATCACTAGGTATTAGTCATAGGTCCATATACATAGTTATGTGAGAAAACTTAGGTGACAACATCTATATAAATACTATATGCATTAGGGTAAACTAATGCAATATGAATCATATCACAATACCTCTTGATTTTATCCTTGGTTCATGAGTTGGGATGTGAGTGATCTTAAGAGTTTTCAAGATATGGACATGGGTTTTGAGTCCCCATACATAGTTAATGGAGGAAACCCAAGACTTAGTACATAAATGAGTATTTTAAATATCTCAGGCCCAAAATGATGCATGAAACTACCACATATGACCCATTGGGGATAACCTTCACCAATTACTAGGATATCAATGGAATTAGGAGGATTTTAATAGTATGTATGGTTCTAGAGATTCTAAACATTGTTGGGAAATGAATGTTGAGCCTTAGGTCAAAAAGGAATCTTTTAGGTATCAATGACCTAGAGATATAGATCCAATCACTACAAGTGACATCCCAAGGGTATCATTGGAATATGGGAGGGGATATCGATAACATTAGGAATATTTAAGCACTAGTTATGGGTTTAAGGGCTTCAGATTTGGCTATAGGGGGATTCTCAAATTTAGGACTTAAATGAAGCTTTTACGCATATTGGATAATAAAAATGATTGAAACAACCTCATAGAATATACCAATGTTATCCTTCTCTTCCCCGTGGTAATATGAGAACCATTACAATATTTTACGCATTAGTTATAAGTGCCAGTTCCTTCAACATTGTCATTGATGGAAACATGGGTATTGGAACCTAATGGAAGCTTCTAATAATAAATGGCCATGAACAACACCTCAAATGACCAAGCATTACTTCTCAAGTTTATACTTGTCTCTAAGTAGGGATATAGTGACACCAAGATATTTTGGATACTAGGTATCAATATATGTGCACTAGACATGATTAAGGAAGGAAACATATGCCTTATACATCATAAATTAATGAAGCTTCAAAGAATCCAGGTTCAAGAACAACACCTCAATACACCATACATGAAATACCAAATGTATATATCCTTTCCCTTGAACCACTGTATATGAACTCTTGATGAAATCATGATGCAGGGATTTTTGTTCATTGAAATTTTAAAAAAATGCAAAAAAAGAAGGGATTTCCGAGGATCATAAGTTTTGAATCCTTTATCCATTTGGTCTCAAATTTAACAAAAAATTGCATTTCAAATATTTCATTGCAGTGAACAATCAGATCCTTCCGATCAGACCTTTTTTCGACACTTTTCTAAGGCCTAATTCCTTCATATAGTGCCTCAAATTGGGGTTTTAGTGTTTTTGCGGGATTTTTTTAATTTGAAATTTTCATTTATCTGTTAGTTTATGAACCTAATAAAAAAAGTGAGATGAAAACTAGTGTCTCTCTAGTTATATTTAAGTTAGTAGTCATTTTTAGAGTCATGCGAGAATTTTCTAAAATTAGCAATTTTCAACCATTACACAATATTTACACCATTACAATTTTTTGAGGACCATGTATGGGCCCTAGCACAAAGTTGAAGGACCCTTTAGATGAAATCGCGCATTCTGTGAAGCACCTGCAACAATTAATTAATAAGAATATGCGAAATAGCAGAAATGACAGAACTCAGAATCACTTTTATATTGATCGCAGGCCACTTCGAGGGGGCAACCTCCTTTGAGCAAGCTCAATACAAATAACTTCACGGTCCCTTCAATGACCTCAACACACACTTATATACTAAGTCTATGCCCAATACTATGATTCAAAACCATGGGACATATAATACTATGGGACGACTTACAAAGAATATGCGTCCAATACTATGGGCTAATATAAACTATGGATCAACAAATACTACGGGACGACTTACAAAGCATATGCATCCAACAACACTATACTAACATAGTAAAGAGAAGGGTTGACATGAGTTCCTAACATCCCCTCTCCCTTAGAAAAAGCTTTGTCCTCAAAGCTTTGGTTGGGGAAATTGCTATAGAATCTGAAGGAGTGGTTCCCTAGTAGCATCCTTGGGTTGCATTTCGGGCCGCTGATGCCTTTGGAGTGTCAGGAAGTATTGCTTGGAAGGTTGTAGATGAAGAAGAACCCTATCAGTTGCATGGAAAGTGTGCTCAGAACGGTGCTTATCGGCTTGTTGTTTCAGTCAAATTCTGGCCATGTGAAGATTGTCCTGCAAAATGAGAAGAATCTGATCGCGGTTTCAAAGAACCGAGTCAATTTCCTGAACTGAAGAGCTGCTAAGGATGTATGGAAGAAGAATTGGTGGTGTCTATCCATAGACTGATTCATATGGTGTCCTTTGAGATGTGGTATTGTAACACTAGAGTGCTTCTAGGAAATCCATAGAAATAGTTGGCCAAAGTTGTGTAGGGATGGGCAAGGGTTTGAGAAATCCCGAAAGGAGTGTCGTTTCACCCTCGTTGACCTGGAAAGTATCACAGTCAGCCACCATCTATTGAATTGTCATTTTCAGTCCCTGCCAAAAGAAGTTACATTGTTCCCGATCATACATTTTGAAGAACCCAGAGTGCCCTGCTGATGAAGAAGCATGGAGTTCATAGAAGAGATAGCCCTGTTGAACATATTGCAACCAATTTGGAACAAGTAGAAAAAGAGATGTAAGAGAAACTGGGTCATCAATTATGCGAGAAGGTGCATCTACCACCATATTGTCCTTACCCTTCTTGTAAGTGATTGCATAGGGATAACCCATGAGTCGGATAACCCATTTCAGGTGTGTTGGGGAGGAGACCCATTGTTCCAGAAAAGTTTCCAGACTCTGGAGATCAGTCTTGATACAGAAATAAGTCCCTAATAGGTATGGCTACCACTGTTGTATTGCATGCAAAATAGCCATCATTTCCTATTGAGAGGTAGATGCGACTAAATTCTTACCGGAAAGATCTCTTGAAGGCGGCAAGATCATTGGTTCAGCAAAGACACCTGCATATCTATCCAAGGAAGTAGTGGAGATCGTTGATGGGTGCATCTGAATGGAATGGAGCTGAGCAATGACACCATGTGAATTCTTCTTAAGGATTTTTTCCAGGCGATGTGAATTGATGATGCAGAGAGACCCTAGTTGTAAGCCCATTAATTTGTGTTGTGCCCCATTGACTAAAAACTGCATCCAAAGTTATGCAAAATGCCATAAGATGGGGCCAAGTGTGCGTAACCATTGAACGCCCAAAACCACATCACATCCTCCTAAGGACAAGGCAAACATGTCAGAGTGCAGGTTATAATATTCCATAGAGATACGCACATTGTGACACTTCCCCTTGCAAGGTAAGGTTCCCCCATTGGCAACCGTGACTTCAAAGATGGAGCAAGGATGGACAAAACAATCAGCCTGTTTGGCAATCCAAGGATCAATGAAGTTATGAGTGCTACCAAAATCAATGAGTATGGTAAGAGGGAACTTCTTGAAGTATCCCCTGACCTACATTGTTTGTGGGGTTGTGACGCTGGTTACAACATGGAGAGAGATCACGGGTGGGTCATCCTGAGATGGGGTGTCAATAGGTGGGTGCTGAATGTCGACCTGATCATGTACTGTATTTGGAGCTTCTTCACCAAGTTCAGCGGCAGGCAGAGAATCCACATCCAAGAGATAGAGCTTTTGTTGAACACATCTATGTCCCCGAGTGAATTTCTCATCACAATTATAACAAAGCCCTTTTTCTCGACGTGCCTACATCTCGGTTTCAGACAAATGCTTGATAGGAGTTGGTCAAGGAGCTGCCGGATGGGACGTCGTTGAGAACCCATATTTCGAAAGGGAACAAAAGTGGGTTTGGAGCACTGTTGGGCTGTAAGCTTGTCTTCTTCCAACTTAGCCAAACCAAGGACTTCCATCATTGTGTTGGGACAGAACATTTTAACCTCTGACCGGATTTCATCCTTAAGACCACTGATAAAACAACTCCTATAAAATTCATCAGACAATCCTTCTGTGTGATTGGTGAGTTTCTCAAATTCTGTCTGATACTCTCTCACTGTGCCAGTTTGGTGAAGTTTAGTGGGTGCTCCTGTGAAGTCGTCAAAAGCACTAGGACCAAATCGTGGCAAAAGGAGTTGGCAAAAATCTATCCTGTTTGGCTTGGGATGAGCTTTGATGTACCAATGGTACCATTGAAGGGCTTCCTGTTCCAAATGAAAGGATGCAAGTGGAACTTTCTGGACATCAAAAGTATTATGTAGACTGAATATTGCTCTGCTCAGTATATCCATCCAGTTG